>JAMLFT010004043.1:0-20541 GCA_026544285.1 Pachyrhizus erosus | reverse complement strand
CTTCAAGTCATCCAACACAGAAACATTAAGCTTTGTGCTGGAAAAGAAATCTCGAAACTCTCTTGAAGCTATTTTGTGTAATAGGATCTCCACAGAAGCAGAGATAAGTGCCTCACCCACCATAGCTAAGGCCATTTCTTCTCTCGTTTTGTAATTTGGATCAGAGATCTAATGTTTTGATTTCGGATTCAACAGAACTTGCAGTAAACGTATGAATATTCCATTTTTGGTCTTTGAGTTTTGCAACATGTTGACTACCACCCAAAGTATGGCACGTGTCTTCAAGAAAATATAAACTAGTTCAGGAATCACCTAAGTCTTAATTATAATACCACTGTATTATGTTTATTGCTAAACTGGATCCATCAAATGTGATCCAAGTTATTTATTTATTTATTTTTATAGATGCCTCAATAATGCTAACATTTTTATTTGCTTTTGTTTGTGTGAACTAAGCAAAATACAAAAATTGACCAGAGGAGAAATCTTTTAACATTGAAAAAGGATGCATTACATTAAAATAACAATGTTATAATCCACTTGGATCGGCTTAATGGCCTAGAATTTGGATAACTTGTATGGATTCTTATGTTCAAACGTTATTTTTGCTATTGTACGTAAAATAATAATAATAATAATAATAATAATAATAAATTACATTCCCCTCCTTGAGAGATATAAATTTTATACCATCCTCCTCATTAAGTTAAAAATTACACTTCACTCTCTTAATAGATTTAAATAAGTGAGACATTATTCCTTTTTAAAAAAATTCATTAATTTTTTATTAAAAAATATTACTAAAATATCATTCACACTACTATTCCTTCAAAGATACAAATATTATAATGTCTTCTCTCCTTAAGATAAAATAACACTTTGTTCCTTAACAATTGTAAATATATAACACTTTACTATTATATTTATATACACACACAAACTTAAAAACTTACTTTTTATTATTATTTAAAAAATCAGTTCATAAATTTTATTTTCAATATTTTATTGAATTATATATATAATTTATTATTATTATTATTAGTGTATATGTATATATATAACATTTATTTTTGTAAAAGTTGTTTAGCAAACATGATAGACATGGGAATTCCTTGTATTGAAAGTCTTCTAGGCGATGGGCTCATACATATAGGTCAAGAGGCATGTCCCGTGGTTGTGAATGGTGGAGGCAGCGGTACAAGGTACTAAAGCATTATGATCTAAAGGCGTCTTCATTGGATACTAATGGATTGAAAATGACTTTTACTTGAAATGGAGCTACAATTTGGAAGAGACTCATACTTGAGAGGAATTGTTAGAATATAAGTGTAAAGGTGAAGTACCATATTGGGTAGAAATGAACAAGTTGAGCAATATATAAGTAAAGAATGTAACACCCCTTTGTATCACCCTAAAAATAATTTGAAAATCTCATAATTAATAAAAACATTTTCATTGGAAACATAAGACTTAATTTTCTTAGAAAGGAATCCAAATAATTTTAACTTTAAAGTCTTTCAAAAACAATTGATTAGAGTATTGGTAAAACTTTTTCCAATTTCATTTTCATTATTTTTCTCAAACTGAAGCTTCGATGTAGAGATTACACAACTTGTAACATCCTAAAATTATATATATAATATTAATCTAAAGAGCTTATCTTTTATTAAGATCTCTATGAAATATTTAGAAATGTATGAGAAATGAAATTTAGAAAAAAAAAATAGGAATTTTGAATTATAAAGATTAAAAAAAATTACAAAGAAATAATAAGACTAAAGAAATTTAGTCTATAAATAAATAAAAGGAAGAATAAAACTAAAGAAGAGTTAGAAATAAGTCAAAATAAAATTTTCTAGAGTCTAGAATAAAATTTTAAGAATTAAAATAAACTAAATTATTATTATACAAAATAAATTAAGTTATATCAAAATAATTAGTTTTTTATAAAGAAAAAAATTTAATTTTAGTAGAATTGAATATAAATGAAATTATACGATTCTTTTTTTAGAATTTAAAAAGGTAAAATAGAATTTATAGAAATTTAAAACAAAAAAATAGAAATTCAAATAATATATAATAAAATAGAGAAAAATAAAGAAAGGAAGAAAAGAAAAGGGGGTTGGGAAGAAATGGGAGGGGGACAGGGTCGAACCTGCATCCTCACGGGGGTGAGAAGAGAGAAGTAAGAGAAGGCAACCAACTAAGCTACCCACATGGGGTAGTAATTTAACACCTCAACTAATATAAATAATAAAAGTGCATAACTTGAAATAATTAGAATGAAAAAGGGAAAAGTTCCCCAAATGGGACTCAAAGGCAAGACCTGGCAGCTCTAAGTTCAATGTCTTAACCACTAAGGTAGAGTGCGTTCGGTAATAACCAAACGCAACTAATAATAGTTGTATTGTTATTATTGTTGCTGACCTAGAAAGCCAATGAGAATGTGTCACGTCGACTCGTCTTCTACACCGCCCTTGCCAAAACTCTAAAACGCCCACACCTTGCGATCTCGAGCCAATCACTCTAAAACTCAAAAGACCCACCCATGCCCTGTCATCCCTGTAGGGAGCTCGACCCATGACCTGCGATTCTGTCAAGCATAAAAAGGCACGTTGAACCATAGTATAAATACAAAATGAGCATGGCAGAAGAGGAAAAATAGTGGGAAGTCTTTCGAGCCAAATCGCGCGATATACCAAACGTTGGGCTAGGTTCTTCGTCCAAACAGCTTTGATAACCTCCAAACCTTCTCCCAAACCCATCAATTGGGAGAAAAGGGCAAAGGATAGTAGAATCGATTCGCCATTGGAGGTCTAATAGAACTTCTTCAGGGTAAATTGAAAAAGGTAGGAAGAGTTTTCAATTCATTAAATTTCAAGCACGAATCCATTCTATCATATATGAATTCGGTTTCTGTGCACTTTTCCCCCTTTTAGACATTCTAAATCATCAAAATGAATTCGGGTTAAGAAGAGCTTAAATTTTTATTTACAGAAACTTGAATTTGTGATTGTTAAGGATTGTATGTAAAATTAAGTATAATAGTAATTTCGACAAGTATATTAGAAGGAATTGAAATAAGCAATTGAGAAGAAAAACTCCCAGAATAGGGAAATCGAAAATTTGAAGTTCTTTGTTCATGAACAAGAGATAGGAAGAAGACGAAGATTGGGGAAAATGGCAAATTTATCATTTTACCCCTATACACAAGAAATTCTCAAAACTACCCCTCGTGAGTTTTTACTTATTTTCATTTTATTTTTCCAAATAAATCTGAAAAATTTCACCAAAAGATAACTCTAAATAGTTAGAAAAGAATAAAATAGAGTTTTAGAAACAATTGATGAAGAATTAAATTATTCAAAAAAAAAATTCTATAAATACCCCTATAATAAAGAAATTGTAAATTTAAGTCTATTTGAATAACTAAAATGAAGGGGTAAGCTTCAGAACCTACCTAGAGACATATCTAGCATATTTTATTACTTTTTGAAAACTCTAAACTCTTGGAAATAAAATTTCATAAAATGACCAAAATACCACTAGGATCTAAAAATAAGTATTTGATCAATTCTAGGTTTTTCTAATATAAGAAAATATGATCTAATTTATTCTTATTAGTATTAAAAGCTTTCCAAGAAATTTGGGTCAAAATATTTAAGAAGTGCAAATAATTCCAAAATGACCAAAATGCTCCTACTTTACAAAATGTAATTTTTAATTCTAAATTGGCTGCTTGAATTCAGAAAACTACTTGGAAGGTACTAGAAACCTGCATAGCAAGTAATTTGGATAAAAGTGTGAAGAGAAAGTCTTAGAAAATCATAAATTGTAAAAAGACTAAAATATCATTGCCTTATTACTTGAATATAAAAGGTGTGGATGATTATTGTGAATCACTAATTATGAATTAGAATGTATTGTATTGATGATATCAATATGTTTGAATGATTTTTCTATCTATGGAAAGCATATATACTTGTTAACTATTCATCCGATATAGTATTTCCTGAACAAACCTAGTATAGTTAATGAATCGAGATCTGCTCAGACAATGAAGGTACAATCTATAATAATTGTGATGAACAATGAATAATATATATTAAGAACCCTAACATGCCAACAATACCACTGTGAAAAGAAAGAGTAGAGGTGATAGGGGAAATAAAGAAGAAAGATCAAGTGGAAAACCCTATCGAGTAAGAACTTAAGATGAAGGATGCAATGGTTGACTAGAGAAGGTACCTGAGGAATGTACGCATGCTCTGGTAAGACCTTGGGGGTAGATAAGGTACCAAGTTGTGAACCGTTTGGAGAAAAAAGGATATCACAAAACTGGCTTAGCGTCCTCAACAAAGCGGAGCATTACCACGGTTCGGTTGAGAGTACTCTAGACCAAGTACCAGTCAGGGTATGTACTCCAAATCGTCAACCAAAAGTTGCAAATTGGATATTAAATTATACACTCTTGTAAGTCCTCCTAAAGCTAGTAGTAAAGGAGGCAACGTAAGGCCCAAAAATGATGTAGAAAATCTATTTAGGCATGAACAGTGAGATAAGAGTTGACAATAAAAAAGACTACCTCTTATCCTAAGCCTAATTCTGAATTGATGGTTCACTCCTACAACCCCCTCTCTTACAGATTATAGCATGGCAGATGAATTTCAACCACTCTTCCACTTGACCATATTACCTTTAGAAGGAAGATGGACCTACTCCAGTGCCCAAGGTGATGATACATTTATCGGATATGTCCGCTTTGCATTTCGCCCAACCAACATAGTAGTACCATGGCAGTTTCATCATGTGGACTTGCCAATTATTCTTTCTCAGACTTCACCATCTAGATTCTTAAATGTATTAGCTAATCGGAGAAGGCCACCAACATCCCACCCCCACAGTCATCAATGGGGTCAGTTCAAGCTGGCAATGGAAATTATAGAGAGGAATCAATTGATGAAGAAGATCCATCTGAAGCGTCTGATTAGATAAAAAATTATTAGAAAATTGACTTTTAGTATTTGTTTCACCACTTTTGAATAGGGTATGACTCTATACTTTATGTATATTATGAAATGAGAACTTTGAATGAAAGTATTGTACTAAGATAGTTATCTTATTGTCAAAATTGTAATTCCCTGGATCGATTATGCTATAAGTTTTTTATTCGCGCATTAACTCTGGTAAAAAATTACTTATAAAATACAAGTAATAAAAATGGGCGTTACACAATCGATAAGCGTATAGTGAATGGAAGCAAAAGTAGTAAATTTGCATTACTAAGGAAAATTTTGAATAACTATTACATTATCGTACAAGTTTAATAATCCAACAAAATTACAGAGTTATTTAGGCTACCTATTAATAATTCTGCATAATGGGATCCCATATAACCAAAATACCCTCATAACATATAAGTAAATAAGATAACATGCATTAAGTTACAAAATATTAAAACACAATCTTTAAGACCCAAATCAGTTGTTCGGTGGGTATTCACAAGCTCCTTCTTAGCTGGAAGTCACCTTTGGAAGTTAGAACCTACCCCCATCACTCTATTAGGAGTCGTATCTGTCGTCTGGAGGCTAACAGGCTCGCTTCCGCCTTTAGCATCTAAAAAGTGGGGATTGTAAGAGTGAGTCATCAATCCTTAAGTACACACAAACAAGAAATAAAATATATCTATTATTACAGACTATCTTCTCACTGTATCACGCCTACTAAGTTATCCTACTAATCGTATTTAGGACCCCTCAATGGCTCTAAAATTCTCTATCTCCAAGAGGACTTACATGATACAAATTATTTTATCCAAGATTTATTTTCTGGGTGACGATCGGGAGTACATACCCTATTTGGTACATCGACTCAAGATACTCTCAACCAAATCATAGTAATGCTCCATTTTGTTGGGGATGCCAAGTCGGTCATGTGAATCCCTCTAATCTTAGAGTCGTACAACTTGACACCTTATACTGTAACACCCCTTTCTTATTTATCCAAGATAATTTGAAAATATTATATTTAATAAAATATCTATTATGAAACTAAAATCAATTTCTTTGTTTTGAGATATACAAAATAATTTTTAATAATCAAGTTTCTTAAAATAAAAGATTTAAAGTATTGATAAAAAGTTTCCCAACTTACTTTTAAGATTTTCTCAAAATAAAATTCCTAAATAAATGTCAATTTGATTAAAAAGTAGACAACAATATTTATGATCACATTTACTGAGTTGAATAAACCATTTCATTAAGCAACCAATTTCATTATCCAAATAAAATTACAAAAGGAATACTAGTTATTAACCAACCGAATTTATATCAATAATCTTATCATATCAAGACATACACATCATTCACCAATACATAAAAGAACACACATTTAGGAAACACAACATCTTCGTAAAGTCCTAAAGATCCAGTCTTTTGCTTGATCACATATGCTGCCCGTCACTGGTTGTAAATCAGTTCTGAATGTCGGAGTCTACCCTTACCATTCTACTAAGAGTTATGTCTAACGCCTGAAACTCGATAGACTTACCTTTATCATTATTATCTAAAAGGTGGGAGTTATAGGAGTGAGTCATTCATTCTTAAGCACACACAAACATAGAATAACTTTAAACAAACTATATCTATTATCGCATGTCCTCTCCTCACCATGTTGCACCTACTAAGATGGTCTACTAATCGTATTTTAGGATCCCTCGATGCCTTCAAATGTTTCTATCTCCAAGAGGACTTACACGATACGTAATATTTAATCCAAGTTTTGCACTTATGGGTGACGATTGAGAATACATACGTTGTCTAGTACATCGAATTAGGATACTCTCAACCGAATCATGGTAATGCTCCACTTTATCGAGGATGCTAAGCCAGTTCCGTGACATCCTCTATCTTAAAGTCGCTCACAAATTAGCACCTTATCTACCCCCAAAGACTCAATTGAGTATGCGTACATTCCTCAGGTATGTTCTGTAGTTAACCCGTTGTGTAGACTCACATGTGGGTTTTGTCATATCTTTTGTCAATTACTTCCCCCTCCCTGCAATCAAGTCCCCATTTTAGGTACTAACATAACATATGATATTAGGTGGGGCTTATATTTGTCGTTTAACAATATTTCAGACTATCAAGTAGTCTTTGTATGGAATCAAACTTTTGCCTTTCTTTAAAGTTCAAGCTTTTTGATAGGGTATAACATAGAAGGTTATGATCCATGTCGAGACTTGTCGCCATCAAGATCCTTGTACAATTTTCCATCCTATCCCTCCTATTAAAACTCTACCTCTTAAAGACACTAACAATGTTCTTTTGTCATAACATGTCTCAAATAAAATAATTTCCTCTTTTCTAGTAATAGAGGCAAAATATTTAGTTTTAATAATTTTGAATCTCATTTCTATTTTCTAACAACTATAATAATCAATAGTGATTAAGAAAGGATAAAGAGCTCCTTTCTCTTTTTTATCCAAACTTCATCTTCAAACATTCATATCACACAAAATAGTTATAATCATGCATTAAAGAAAAGAAGATAAGTGACTAGATAGAAGAATTTTAGGAACTAAAGTGAGATTTTACGTAGTCTCTAACTTCAATAATTTACCTATTTAATAAAAATTATTTATTATAAACCTCATTATTATTATCATGCCATTCATTTAATAAGAGCTCCTTTTCTATTATTTCATTATTTAACTAATCTCTTAATTATTATTATCTATATTATAGAGTTATTAGGTTGATGGGACTACTATTATTGAGATAAAGCTAGTCAACTCACACAATTTATTCTAATATTACTATTATCACTAGCAACAAAATTCTAAATAAACATCGCTAATCTTTATATCAACCATTTATTATTTTAATACTAATTTTCTCTAATTTTTTTATTCAGTTATATTCAATTGTATAAGTGACTTTTGACTTAACTTAGCTAGTTACTTAGCGTATTCAATTATGATTATTCGGGTCCATTTTTCTTTTTCGACTATCTATTTTTTCCTTTCCTTCTCTCTCCCTCTTTCTTTCCCTCTCTTTCTTTCTTTCGCCCTTTCTCTTTCTCTCTAAATCCATTCTTCTCCCAATTTCAATCGCATTACCATAATATATTGATTCAAGGTTTATGTCATTTAGTTTTTTTTTTTCATTTTTAATTATAATATATATATTTATATATTCTCTCCTAATAACCTGAGACCCAAAACCCCTAGAAAACTTAATTCATTATGTTTTAACCATTTCGTTTACTTCATCAATTAGCCCCTCATTCCAATTTCTTTAGGAAATCAAAACATCCATTAAACCATATCAAATGAAGTACAATTAACATGATCCAGAATTGAGAATTGAACATACAAAAGCTAAACAACATAATTTAGAATTGACAATTCAAGAATATGTAGGGTCCATAATCATCAATTAGATCACTACCAACAAGAATTAAAGATAGTAACTCTTGAAACTCATAGTTTCAAACTTAAGGAAAGGAATTCAAGCATTAAAATTGGCCAAAACAAATCAAACAACGCATCAGCAAGCTAGACAGTGACCCCTCCTACTTTCTATCTTTTTTTCTTTCTTCTTTCTGTTTCCTATAACAAACCCAAGCTACAAACTCTACACATTTTTTCTTCCATTTTAGATTTTAACTAGCTAAATTAAATCCAATTTTTGATATTCCGTAAGGTTTTCATTTGAAATTCGTATGCATTACGAAGGCACAAATGGAAGAAATTAGAGTTGGGTAATAATCATTAATATCAGGATTGAAGTTACCAAAACTTGAAAATCATAAATTTGAATATAGTGAAGGAATTCGGGCATAGTAATTCAATCATCACAAGCAAAATAAGCCAAATACTATTGAACGTTGACACCTCCTACTTGAGCGATCTTTGATGAGCTTGTGGAGCTTCTGGCGGCTTCTATGGTCTCTGACAAATCGTTGTCAGCGTTTTGGGTGTTTTCTCCTCTCCTTCGATGGTTTTAAAATGCATTGGTAGTATCTCTTCTTCCTTATGGCGGTCATATGCAAGCCATGGTTAGGAAGGATTTTGGTTTTGATTTTTGAATGAGGAAGAAGATGAAACATATTGTGCATTGGAGGCCGAAAGTTATATAAGAGTGTCGAGTCGTTCACATTTGGTTATGGCTAAGGTCTACTTAGGCAATGTAGAGGAATGGGTGCTTGAGGAAAAAGATGAAGTGGGCGTAGTAGAGGATGGGTAGGGACGAGGTGGCCTGCTCTGGTTCGCTCATTTTTCATAGGCAAGGTTTAGATATTAGAAAATGTGCTTAATTAGCACCAAACGCACTTGTGTCCCAGCAGTTAAGGTGTTGGACACGAGTATCAGGTCCCCTCCTCGAGTCCTAACTAGGACATTTTGGATTTTACTTGTTATTTTCTGATTTTTTAGGGGAATAACTTATATACGTATTATTTCCTATTATAAACGTGGATAGGCCTAGCAGTTTAGTGGCGAAACACGCTCCTTCCCTTCCAGCCTCCCTTAGGTCGCAAGTTCAAGTCCCCCTGAGGCCCTTCTTTTCTGGCTTATTTCCTCTTTCATTTCTTTTATTTACTATTATAAGTTATATACCATTGTGTGTCTTATACATCAAATCGGATTGGCAACCCAGGTGGTAGCACATTTTTCTACTATCCTTAAGGACTTGGGTTCGAGTCCTAGTTCCATTTTCTGATTTTCTTTGCCTTTTACACACACACACACACACATATTTTTGTTATAAAATTAATACTTTTTCAATTTTTAATTATTCTAAACATCCAAAAAATTTAATTATTCTTCCTCCTTTATTTTACATGCTTTTCTACCAACATCACTCATTTATTTATTTATTTCTTACATGATTAATTATATATATATGTATTTACATATATATTTAATTTCATTAAAATCTTTTACACTTACATTTTATTCTTCTACATATGTTTTTGCTTATTCGCTGATTATCCAAAGCAAAATCTTCCTTAATTTTTGTACTTAGACTATTATTTATTTCTAATTAATTAATTAGTAAACCTTCATCACACTAATAATTGCAACAACAATAATTTAATCATTCCTCAAGTACCTACTATAGTCAACTCATGTAATACTCTAGTCTTAATTTCTTACACGTGGTTTTGTCATGTCATTCGCCAACTACCTACCACTTTTGCGATCGAGTCTTCATTTCAAGTATTAACACAATTGCATGTAATCAGATGAGGCTTACCCTTATGGTTCGACAACATTTCGAGCTCTCAAGTAGTCTTCTTATAAAAATCAGGCTCTTACCCTTTTTAAAGTTCAAGTTTTCTGATAAAAGCATAAACACACGAGAAGCCATCATCCATGCTAAGACTCATTGCCATCAAGAATTCTTATGCATTTTTCTATTATATCCCTCTTATTAAAAGTCCATCGCTTAGTGACACCCCACTATGTTCTTTCATAAGAATATATCTTAAACATATAATTTCCTCCCTTCTATTAATAGGGACAAAGCATCTAACCCTAACAATTTCAAATCTCGTTTCTATCCCTTAACAAATAGTAATAAACAACAATAATTAAGAAAGGATAATGAGTTCCTTTTTCCTTTCATGCATACTTCATCCTCAACCAATTATATGATGTACAGTAATTATAATCATGCATTAAGAAAGGGAAGAAAAGTAACTAGATAGAAGAATTTGAGAAACCAAAGTAGAAGTTTTATTTATTCTCTAACATCAATAATTTCCCTATTTGTTAAAATTATTATTAACATCATTATTATCATCCTACCATCCTATTATTGAAGTTAACATTTATTAAATTAATAAGAACTCATTTTCTATTTATTAATTATTTGTCTAATCATTTATTTAGTATTGTATATTTATTTACTTTATGAAGTTATTAAGTTGATGAGACTATTATTTTTCCTGAATCGTAACCCTACATTATACATTCTAAGTTCATTTTCAGTGACCATCAGAATAAAATGGTGGCATAAAATTATCTAACCTTTATAATGACCAATTATTAAGTTAGGACTAATCAACCTCAATTAGATATTGAGTGGTATTCATTTTATGCACATCTATATAGCTATTAACTAATTTAGGTGACTAATCAATTCGCATAATTAAACTTTAATGTTACTATTAGCATTAGCAACAAAATTTAATGTAAAACATTATTAATCTTTATACTAACCATTTATTAATTTAATGTTAATCATCCCTAATTGTTTGTCCAATTATATTCATTTATATAAATATCTTTTTATTAGAATCAAACAATTACCTAACATATCCATTTATAATTATTAGCATTATTTTTATCACTATTCTTTCTCCCCTCTCTAATTATTTCTCTCTCTCTTCCCTTCATTCTTCCCATCTCTCTCTCTCTGTCTTTCTTTCTCTCTCCTTTCCTCTCTCTCACTTTGTCTTCTTCCTCCTTCCTTCTCCTGTCTTTTCACTTTTCTTCTTCTCTCCTCGTTTTCCAACCCACGACCACTAACTACACAACATACCCATTTCTAAGTTTTTAGTAATCAAAATTACATAACATAATAGCTCATTGTTAGAAATCAATAGGGAGCTACTAGAATGGTTACAACATTCATGATATCTCTAAAGAAAATTCGGATTTGAAAAGCAAGGGTTTTAATGATTTCATCTTCAAAATAAAGAAGAAAAACAAAACAATAGGAAGGCAAAAACTTCTCCTACCTCTGATGTCACTTTTTCGGCAAGTTTGGGTTACTTCCAACAACTTTTGTGATTCCAGTGAGATGGACGACCAAATCGTGGCACACAAACGTCGTTCCTTTGGTTCTTCGAAGGTTTGCAAGGCATGACTTATGGAGACAATGTGTACATATAAGGAAAGAAAATGCAGATGTAGGGTCAGCTATGCGTAGGCTTCCAACTGCAACAATGGCAACTCTTGCAATAGTGGTGGCTTGAGAAAAAAAAGGAATTGATTCTACGCAAGGGGGTGATGTGGCTAATATGCAGCCAACCATTCTCGTAGGTTTATAACATAAGAGGAAGAAAGTGTGTTTTCTTAGCATCGAAAGCGTTCGGGCTCAACGGTTAAGACGCTGAGTCGAGGCCCAAGGTCCCTTCCTCAAGCCTTTTTTAGGCGCTTTTGGTTTTTGGTTGATTTTATTTCCTAATTTATGAAAGATAGCTCATATGCATTTAATTTCCTATTCCAAGCACGAGTAAGCCTAGAAGTCTAGTGGTAGCGCATTCCCTCCGTCCCTCAGGTTCCTAGTCGTGATTTCAAATCCCTTCAAGTGCATTTTGATTTTTTGCTGCTTTATTCCTTATATCTCATAATTACACCATATATACAAAACACGCTCCTAACTCTCACATGTGACTCCCAACCTAGTTGGTTAAGCGTTTTCTTCTTCCCTCTACGTCTGGATTCGAGCTTGGCAAGGGTGTGGTTTGGTTTTTATGCTTTTAATTCCTGCGCTTTGCAAATACGTGACTACATATACAAGCGTCTTCCTTTACACACATAGGCTCCCAACCCAACTAGTTGAGTCGTATTTATTATTTTCTTTATATCTTTATTAAAATTTTATTCACATGCATATATTTATATGTATATCTAATGATTATTTAAAGCAAAAGTTTTTTCTTAATTTTTTGTAGTTAGGTTATTATTCATTCCTGGCTAATTAATTAATTAATAAATCTTCATTATACTAACAATTACAACAACCATAATTAGCTTCCTAAAATATTTTAATTTAAACACAACACACATAACACCAACATCATTACTAAAGATAAATATAGATACTATTAAAAGAACCATTCTCCTTACTACAATTTCCTATTATTGATTTTCATTACGTGCTATTTTTCTTATTCTCATTAATAATATCACAATTATTTTTATTTTATTGAGTTTTTATTTTACTAGGACGTTACAAAGAAGACTCAAACTTGATGTTTTAAGATTTTGGATAGTGTGGTATCAAATTTACTAGTATGGTTTGCTTCTAACCCTCTGGTATAAATCTCCTCAATATTAACCCTTAAATGAATAATAATTGATATTATAGTTGTTGAAAATGGATTAACAAGGAGAACTCAATCCATTTTCCCTTTAGTTTGTTCAATTTAAGTAACATACATTGTAACTTGTAGCACCCCTTTCGTTTTATTTACTTTTGATAATTAAGAAATTATATTCAGATAAATTTAGCACAGGTAAAATTTTTAAAAAATTCTAACTCGCCAAGGGAATTACAATTTAACATAACATATCAATTCACATAACTTTGTTCATGGTATTCTCAACTTTAGTTACATAAGATGGATAAAGTTATAAGTAAATTTATTATTACATCATTATAATATTCTGGATATTCAGATAAAATATCTCCTTAACTATTCTCCAATACTAATTTTATCTAATTAGATCCTTTAGAGTGATCTTCTTCTTCTACAGAATTTTCTCTCCTATTTGGATCATTGGCTTAGACTGATCCCATGGAGGACTATGGGAGTTGAGGAGTCTAAGGTCTTCTTCGCATGGCTGGAACACCAGCAAATCTAGGTGGCAACGTTTAAGATAAGACCACTAGTAAGTCTACATGATGAAATTGTCATGGGACTACGATATTAGTAAGTCTAAAAGCAAATCAAACATATTCCACGAATGTATCATCTCCTTGGACTCTATCATAGGTTCACCTTCCTTCCAAGGGTACTGTGGTGAAGTGGAATAATGGTTGGAATTCATCTATCATCTATGTCTGAAAAGGTATAGGATGTAGGAGTGAGTCATCCATTCTTAGGCAACATATATATATAAAGAGGTTGGTCTATCTAACGTAGACTTTCATCTCAACGTTTGTGCCTAATCAGGAATTCCATTCATTTTAGGGCCCTTCGTAGCCTCCAATACTACTAACTCTGAGAGGGCTTACACAAGCGTATAATTAATAATCCAATTTGCAATCTTTGTTTGACGATCGAGAATACATATCTTGTCTAGTACTCAGTCCAGGATACTCTCAACCGAATCTTGGTAATGCTCCGCTTTGTCGAGGACACTAAGCTAGTTTTGCAATAAATGTTTTTCTTTGAGTGGTTCACAACTTGGCACCTTATGTACCCACAAGGTCTCACCAAAGCTTGTGTACATTTCTCAGGTACCTTTTGTGGTCAACCATTGCATTCCTTAATTCCTTCTCGTTAAGGTTTTCAGTTTATTCTACCTTCCTTATTTCATCTGCCATCTCCACTATTTATTTTATCTTGGTACTAATGTGAAGTTTAGATCTCAATGGATAACATCCATCTTTATATCATAGTCATTCTAGATTGTGTCATCATTGTCTAAGCATTCTTTAGTTCATCATCTATCTTAGGGTTATTTCAAAATTTACTGTATCAAATGGAAAATCATCAAGAATACTCACATCCCACTGATAGTGGAGGTATGAAATGAATTTACATCATAAATCTAATACATTTAAAAGCATAACCAATGATCACAACAATAAACAATATACATTATATTTAAATAACACAATAGGGCCAAAATGGTTATTTCACTTGTCTCTTTCCTCAATTTCTCTTTTTATCTTCAAATTTATGTGAAAGAAGTAAGTATAGGAGGTTTTGAACCTCTATTAGTCTTAGTTTGTAAAATTTTGCTGAAAAGGGACATTTTGCTGTAAATTTTTTGCTCATTTTGCAAAAATTTGTTCTTTTAGGGATTTCTCTTTCACATTCAACTTATAATTTATTATATAGGTTTCTAATATTTTAAAATATTTCCCCTGAATTTTAGGAGATCCAAACAGTGGTAAAAATTTATTTTTACAATATAGGGGTATTTTGGTCATTTTACAACATTTTGTCCTTTAAGGACATTTCCTAATAATGCTAGCAAAGGTTTAGACTAATTTTATTTTATTTTTCTGAATTTGGAATGACCAAATAATGGTAAAATTTTATTGTTATAACCTTGGAGTATTTTGGTCATTTTAAAATAAAGATTTATTCTAAGGATTTTAAATTCCAAAAATGACAAAAATATTCTTGATTCTTACTTAAGGAAGTTCTAACTCAGTTTCTCTAAATTTGTTGACAAAATAGACTAAAATTTCAAGTTTTAAAACTTTAGGATATTTTGGTAATTTTGGAAAAATCATGGTTTTATTTTATTCAAACCTTTGGAAATTTGTTAAAATATTTTTACACAAGAATAGCCATACCTTCTGTTTTTGTTTCAAAAATTTATTAGATAAAATGATAGAGAAATTTCAAAAATTCAAATTAGGGGTGTTTTGGTAATTTTTCACTTGAAGGGCAAAATGGTCATTTTCTCATCTTCTTCTTCAACCTCTAAACCAGAGGTTCATTTTGGTTCGAACATGCATTCAAATTCACCCTACCCTTTGTTTTCTTGAATCCTTTGGATTGTTATTACTTTTTCGACCTAGACTGGTCAAAATTCAAGGTCATTGACTTGAATTTCTACCCAAAGTTAGAATTTTTGCAAGGCCTGACCCGAACTGCATCAAGCATTTGAGTCTTAATCGAATTTTTGTTGTAATTTGTCAAAAATGGTGATTTATGTTGCCAAAATCCTTCTAATAGCAATTTTGAACCTTATTCATTGATGGATTTTTATCTAAAATTGTGTAGGTGAAGAGAATTAAAGTTATGGGATTTCAAAATTTCAAACTTAATTCATTTTTAGTGAATTTGCGTATCTAAGAGTGTCAAGCTTTCATGAAATCTAATTAAAGCAGTTTAGAACGATACTATAAATAAAATTAGAAGAAAACATAATTCCTCCTAACTATTTTGAAGTTTTCCGACGATTTTCCAACAACATTGTTAACTTGTGATTCTTTGAACAATTCTTCAAGTTTCTCCAACCAAATTAAAGTATGTATGATTTTGAAGCTTTCTAGATGGGTTTAGGGTCAGAAGGGTGAGTGGTTGAAGAGAATTTCAAAGAGAAAACTCTCTATTTTTCTTCCTTTGAGAGTGGATTCAAGTTTCTCTTATATAGCATTTATGTCGCCTATCTCTGGCTTATTTTATTTGTAGGCGATGGACGAGGGTGGCAATGTACAAGAGTAGGGTGCAAAGAGGCTGAGAGGGAAGAAAAAGGTTGGCGATATTGTGTCTCGAGGAAGAAGATGACAAAGCTACTTCAATGATGATTTACGTTTTTTAAAATATATCTCAAGTAGTTATTAATTCGTAAAAATAACAACGATGGGCTTAGCGGTCAAACGACAAACCTTGCATCCATTAACTCTTCGACCTCAATGTCTCTGCCTTCGAATCCGCCCCACCCCTTTTTCTTATTTCACATTTTATTTTATTTTCCTTTAGCCCAGCAACTAAGCCTTATGCCCATTTTATTTTGTTTAAGGGTAGCTCAGTTGGCATGTCTGCTTCTCTCTCTTTTGCACTCCTAGGACCATGGTTTGATTCCCTATTTTGCCTTTTCCAACTTCCTCTATAACATCCTAACTTTTGATATAATTATAATTAAATTTCTAAATTTATCTCTTTTTTTATTTATAATTTAATTTAGTTAAAATAGGACTTAGGAATTTAATTACTAAGAAAAATAAATCACCCAATAAATATTGTTTAGAAAATAAGAGAAAGCGAAAATCAAAGAAAAGAAAGATAAATTTAAAAGAATTTAATTAGTCAAAAATTTAAAATAAACTTAAAAGAATGGAAAAATGAATTAATTTTCAAAATAGAAATAAATTCATAATGTTTTAATAAAATAAAAATAAAGGAAGGGAAGAATAAAAATGAGAATTAGCATAGAATCATAATAGAATTTTCAAGAGTTAAAAATAAATTTTTGGGAAATATAATTAAATAAATATTTTTTAGATAAAATAAATAATTTTTTATTAAATCAAATAAATAATTGGGAAAGGAAAATTTAAATCAGTATAAGAAAAACATAATTAAGTTTTAGGAATTTTTGAAAGAGTTTAAAAATTTAAAATGGAATTTATAAAATTAAAAATAGAAAAAAAAATAAAAGAAAAGAGGAAAAATAAGAAAAGAAAAGAATAAAAGTAGGAGAAAATTGAAAGAGAGGCAAACGAGATTCGATCCCAGGAGAGGAGAGACGAAAAGAGAATGCTTTTCAACTGGGCTATTTGATTTCGGGTGAAATATAATGACCCAATTAGGATATTACCTAAGTGTTGAGTTAAAATGAGAATTTAAAAACACGAAATATACAAAAAGGCTTGGGACGAATTCGAGGGCGAGACATTGGGGTCGAACGGTAAATGGTAAGCAAGGATTGTCATTTAGGCTCATTGCTGTTATTTTTACAAATTAAAATTTGGTTAAGATTTCCTAAAAAATGCTTTGCCGCTATTGAAGCAGCTTTGTCACTCCTTACCTCGAGTTGACCCTCTATAACTACCTCGTCTGACCAAAATTGAACTACCCACACCCTACAACCCTTAACTGGTTTCCCTATGATCTATGGTTGCGTCGACTCGAAGGAAGAAGGTAGGAGAACGTCTAAAAATACTCAAGGAAATTTAAAATCGAAGAAGAAAACACATAAAGGTTTCTTCTCAAAATTCTTCTTGATTCCTCACTCCCATTTCTCCATTTCAATCTTATCAGCTTCACAATCGTTCATAAAACAATTATGTCAAAGAAATTCAAAAAATCATGATTTCACAGTGACGCTAGAGCATCGCTAGAGCTTCGTCAAAAAACTTCGAAACACGTAGGAGTTATCTTTTCTTTTATTTTAATTTGTAGAATCGTTCTAAACTATTCTAATTTGATCTTCTAAAAGTTTGGCACCTTAAGATGAGCAAATTCACTAAAAACGAATCAAGTTTGAGAATTTGAAATTTCAAATTCAAAAAACTTTAATTCTCTTCACTTAGGCAATTTTTGATGAAATTCTCCAATGAATAAGTTTTGAAATTGGTTTTAGAAGGATTCTGACAATATAAATCATTGTTTTGACAAACTACAATGGAAATTGGATTGGACTCAAAAGCTCGATGTAGTTTAGGTCAAGTTTTGCAAAACTTCGAATTTTGTGTAAGAATTGAGTCATTGACCATGAATTCTAACTAGTTTAAGTCGAAGAGTAATAGCAAGCCAACAGATGCAAGAAAAATGATGGGTAAGGGTGAATTGAAAGCATTTTTGAACCAGAACGAACCTCTAGAACAGAGGTTGAGGGAGAAGATGAGAAAATGACCAAATTGTCCTTCAAGGAGAAATGACCAAAATACTCTTTTTTTGTTTTTTTAATTTTCTCTGCCATTTTTATTCATTCAAGCCTTGAAAAAAGAATATATGGTAACTCTAATTTTGTGTGTAAATACTAAAGCAATTTTCCATAAAGTTTAAATAAAATTAACTTAAATTTTCTAAAATTACCAAAAATGCCCTTAGGAGAGAAAATTTGAAATTTTGACCTTTTTTTGGTCAATTATATTAGAGAAAACTCTATTAGAATTTTTTTAGGAATAAGCTTAGATTATTCTTGTCATCTTTGTAATTTAAAGTCCTTAGAAATAAATTTGTATTAAAAAATAACTAAAATATCCCTAGACTATAAAAATAAAATTTTCCATTGTTTGGTCATACCAAATTCAGGAAAAATAGTTTTACTCTTTCTAGCATCATAAGGAATCTCTATGAAAATTTATGAATTGAAAATGGGAAGGAAAAATCCTTAAAAGGTCAAAATTTTATAAAATGACAAAAATACCCTTACCTTATAAAAAAAATAAAATTTCCACTGTTTGGATCTCCTAACACTTAGGGAAAATAGTTTGAAATGCTAGGAACCTATATACTTAATTGTGGGTTGAAATGTGGGGGAGAAATCCCTAAAAAGAATAAATTTTTATAAAATGACCAAAATACCATTCTTATGAAAATTTCTGAAAATACCTTTTTCAGCAAAATTGTCCAAAATAAGACTGATAGAAATTTGAAAACCTCCTATAATTACTCCTTCCACCTAATATAAAGACAAACAAAAATTGTGATAAGAAAATATAAAATGACCATTTTTCCCTTGTCTTGTCATTTGAATATAATATATATTATTGATTTTTGTGATTAGTGATTATGACTTTAAATGTATGGGATTGATGATGTAAATTTGATTTCATTCCTCCACTGTTAGGGGGAGGTAAGTATTCTTGATTATTATCCATTTGAGACAATAAACTCTAAAATAACCCTAGGATAAATGATGAATTGAGAAATGCTCAGCCAATGATGACAAAGTCTAGAATGGCTGCAATATAAAGATGTATGTTATCCATAGATATCTGAACTTGTACCAATATCAAATGAATAATGAAGATGACAGATGAAATAAGGAAGGTATATTGAACTAAAAACCTTAACGAGAGAGAATTAAGAATGCAGAATGCAATGGTTGACTACAAAAGGTACTTGAGAAATGTACGCAGGCTTTGGTAAGACCTTGGGGGTAGATAAGGTGTCAAGTTGTGAACCGCTCAAAGTGAAGAAGGTGTTATAGAACCAGCTTGTCCTTAAAAAAATGAAGCATTACCAAGATTTGATTGAGAGTATCCTGGACCAAGTATTAGACTGTATATGTACTCCCGAATCATCCACCAAAGATTACAAATTGGATTATTAATGATACGCTCGTGTAAGCTCTCTCAGAGTTAGTAGTATTGGAGGCTACAAAGGGTCCTAAAACGAATAGAAATTCTAATTAGGCACGTACAATGAGATAAAAGTCTACGTTAGGTAGACCACCCTCTATTTGTATATCTATGTTACCTAAGGATATATGACTCACTCCTACACGCCTTACCTTTACAGACACCAATGGCAGATGAATTCCAGCCACTATTTCACTTGACCATAATACGCTTGGAAGGAAGGTGGACTTATGACAGAGTCTAAGGAGATGACACATTTGTGGGATATGTTCGATTTGTTTTCAGACCTACTAATATCGTAGTCCCATGGCAATTTCATCATGTAAACTTACTGATGGTTTTATCTGAAACACTGCCACCTAGATTTACTAGAGTTCCAACCATGCGAATACGCCCTCAGACTCCCCAACCCTCACAATCCTCCATAGGATCAGTATAAGCCAATGTTTCAGATAGGAGATAAGACTCTACAAAAGAAGAAGATCCTTTTAAAGGAACTGACTAGATCAAATTAGTATTTGGAAAATGATTAAGGAGATAATTTGTTTGGTTATCCAGATTATTATAATGATGTAATAATAAGTTTATCTATGACTTTATTTATTTTGTATAATTAAGTTGTAAGAACTCAAGCTGAAGTTATGTGGAGTAATATGTTATTGTCAAATTGTAATCCCCCTAGTAAGTTGAGTTTTTTTTTAAAAAAATTTGTTTGCGCTAAAGTTATCTAGATACAATTTTTTAATTATTGAAAGTAAATAAAAAGGGGGCGTTACATCCTTCCTTTTCTTTTCTTCTTTTATTTTCT
>JAMLFT010004042.1:0-20541 GCA_026544285.1 Pachyrhizus erosus | reverse complement strand
ATTTTTAATCTATATAAATTGAGTAATATTTATTTTTAATTTTTAAAGAATAAATTGTTTTCTTTTAGATCTCTTATTTATGAAAATATATTAGATGTGGTTATTATTATTCACAAAAAATCAATTTTTTTTATCATTCGTACATGAAAATAAAAATCACATATAATACATTTTCATAAATAAAAGAACTAAAGACATTTGGTTTTCTAAAAAATAAAAACAAACATTACCTACTATTTAGAAAGGTTAAAAAACATATTTAATTTAAGCCATTATTTTACGTGTTCACGCAATAAAGAAATTAGAATACGAATTTGAAACACACATATTTCCCCATTTCCACGTCCAAAATAATAATAAAAGCAGAAATTATTGTTTATAGCTTCTGGGCGGTAGATTGATGACATTCACAGCCCACAGGTAACAAAGAGTGTTGATATGTTACAGTCTGTGTATCTTAATGAATCATATTGATATTTAAATCCAACGGATATGATTCGTTGACTCCATAACTGAGTGACGCAGCGAATACGATTTCGGCATTGTGTGCACGTGTAAATTTAACAGAAGAAAAGATGAAGAAGTGGGAGTTTGAGTTTGATGTGATGTCATGTCCAACAGCAATAGCAAGAAGCGCCGCCATGCTCCGCCTGGGGCACCCGACGCCGTTTTCCGCATCGTGTGTCCGGCCGCAAAGACGGGGGAGCTAGCGGCTCTGGGCGGCGACGGAGCTAAGATTCTGGTGGAGGATTTGGGCGGCGCGGAGGAGCGCATGATTGTTATCGTGGGTTTGGACTCGGCTGCGCAGGCTGCGTTGATTAGGGTTTTCGAGAGAACGGTGGTGAATGAAGAAAGTAAGAATTCGACAGTGTCGTGTAAATTGGTGGCCCCCGGCTATCAGGTTGGATGTGTGCTGGGGCGAGGAGGCAAGATCGTCGAAAAGATCAGGCAAGAGACTGGGGCCCACATTAGGGTTTTTCCCAAAGACCAATCTGGGGATGAATTCATTCAGGTCTTCTTCTTCTTCTTCTTCTTCTTCTTCTTCTTCTTGCCGCAGACAATCTAAAAAACACGAAACTTGGTCTTTTTTTTTTTACAATAATCTATGTGCGCAGATAACAGGAAACCTTGCCGCAGTAAAGAAAGCGCTTCTATCTGTTTCATCTTGTTGTCTTAACGATAACAATGGGGCCAATTCTGGTTCTCCCCTTGATGCTTATCCTCAACGTGGTTATGCGTCATCTGGTCCGTATGCTCCTCCTGATCGTCATTCCAGAGGTTATTCTTTTCCGGCTCCGGATAGGATGTTTGTGGAAGAGGAGGTTGTCTTCAAGCTTTTGTGTCACCATGATAAAGTTGGTAGTCTTATTGGCAAAGGTGGTTCTGTGGTGCGGGCTCTGCAGAACGAAACTGGTGCATCTATCCAAATTGTCGAGGCTGGACCTGATTCAGACGAGCGTGTGGTTGTGATATCTTCGCGAGAGGCAGGACAACTACTTATTTGTCTTTGATGCATAATGCTCTTCCTCTGTAGGATAGCTTTTTACATGAATTTGCCAATACTTTTTGTGTGTAAAATTTTGCTTTGTGGGGAGTAAATTATGCCGACTCTTGAATATTATGCTGAGATTATTGTGAGCTGCCTCTCTGGTGTCCAGTTATCCTGGGGATCTTTGTTAGAAATCTAAAATATGATTCTTCTTTTGTTATAATCAAACAGGAGGTAACCTTTGTGTGATTTTTGTGGCTGGGGCTAAACATGTTCATCTTCAGATTGTTTACTCTGTGAGTTGCTGTTGAGTTGTTCTAATCATGGTAACTTCTCTGTATTGGTAGTTTTCTTTGCAAGACATGCTTGCAGCTTATGGGAGTGATGTAGCAGAAAATTATAAAATCTGATATACAATTTTCATGATATTTGTCAAGGAAACTAACTAAATTTGATATAATCTTCTGCAGACGTCAGAGCAAAAGCATTCTCCTGCACAAGAAGCTGTCATCCGTGTTCATTGTCGACTTACAGAGATTGGATTTGAACCGAGTGCTGCAGTTGTTGCTAAGCTTCTTGTGCGTTCACCACAGGTGGGCTGCCTCTTGGGCAAGGGAGGTCTTGTTATATCTGAAATGCGAAGGGCCACAGGTGCTAGTATTCGCATCTTTTCGAAGGAACAGATTAAATACATTTCCCAAAATGAAGAAGTTGTACAGGTAACTGGTGCTCTAGTCATTTGCATGTGGATTATACGCATGTTTTATGCTATGTACAAATCAAATGATATGATTGGACGTGAGGAAAGAAAATAGAAAGGAGAGAAAACACGGATATTGATGTTTTTTTTTGTTTGGTTGAAGAGAAAATTTTAATTTTAGAAACAAAAATTAAAAATTTTCCTTCAAGTTTGCCTTCAATTTGAATTTTGAACATTTCTCTCTTCCCTCATTTTCTTTCGTCTGTACCAAACAGAGGGAAAGGAAATGGAGAGAAAGAGAGCAAAAAGAAGTCCGCAAAACTTCCCATGTTTAATAAGTCATTAGGAAATGACATATCTATGATAGAATCAACTAGTAACTGGGGAAGAAAAGAGGAATTCAGAATAAGATGAGCAAAAGAATGAGAATTTTATTATCAAGATATTCTCATAGATCAATGTGATCTAAAAGAAAGAGAATGTTTACAACTCAGGGCAATTCAAGAGTGCCCAAAGCCTCTCCCAATGAAGTCTATCAAAACTCCCTTTTCTCTCTGACTAAACTCCTCCTATTTATTCTACTGACTAGAACTGAATTGGTTATAACAGTTTGGTTAGTTATTTAGAACTGGACCCATATCATCTATACCCATATCCTTATCTCTATTCTTCTGTCTTCACACATATAACTTCTTAATGAAAGGTCTCTTATCAATCTCACAACTCACTCTAACACTGCACACCATTCTCGTGTTTGATTTGGTGAACTGGGATACCCTAATCACTATGTGAACCATTCTTTCCTTTGTTCTCCTTTGCTGTAGTTCTCCAAGATTATTTCTCTTTTTGAACCTTAATTTTTCTGTATAGGTATGGGTTTTTTTTTACTTTAGTTCTTTTATTCTTTTTTGTTCGAATTTTGAACCCACCCTTTCTTGTTCGAACCCACACAGCCACACACCAATTTTTTATGATATGGCATGTTTGTTAGATTAGACATCTAGGTTCTAGGATTATGACTATGTATTTATGAATTCTGTAAAATTCTAAAATTTGAGTTACAATTTAACAATTTGTGATTTTTACCTTCCTTCCCGATTTAAGGACGGAGGATTTTGTTTACTTGTATAGTTTAGCTACCAAAGAGAAAATAATGACTTAGTACATTTGCTTGTAGTCCTGCTGTAAACGTGCCTAGATGTAGATTTATGTTTTGGATTTTGATGGCCTTCTGTTCGACAAGTAGGATCTTAACATATTAAATAAAATTATGTTCTATTGCAGGTTATTGGGAACTTACAATCTGTACAAGATGCTTTGTTTCACATAACCAGCAGAATTCGGGAAACCATTTTCCCAGCAAGGACCCCTCCTCCAAATTTTAGTGCACCGCCTCATTTGCCACCATTTCCTGAAATGCCGCCTCCTTTATTTAGGCCAAGAAATCACTTGATGTCCTCTGGCCACCCTCCTCCTCAAGTTGGGCACCCTCATGGAATTGACCATTCAACTGTTCCCCCTATGCCTGTTGACCATCAACAGCATGCATTTGTACATGGTATGGGACGTGGTCCACCAAACATGGATCAAGGTCCCTATCCCCGTGGTTACGAAGGACCAAATTCTCCAAGATCATGGAATCCTCTGGTCAGTACAGGGTTTAATGCCTACGGATCTTCATATATATGGTCTAAACATTTTATATTTTTTTTTTTTTTGGTGTGGGGGAGGGGGGTGGTTTAAACACCTTCCCCCAGCCTGTCCTTTACATTTAAGAATGATGGTTATAACGCTTTAGGTTTGTATTTCAGGCAGTTAACAGAGGAAATCCAGGAGGAACAGCTGATACTTCCAGTTTGGCCTCAAGAAATGAGAACCCTGGAAAGTGAGTTTAGGAATTTTTTTGAGGTGACGGTATATTTTATATAAGTTGATGGGTGCTTCCAACATTTATAAAAACAGGTGTTGTACCAAATATCTTACACTGCTATTTGTGTGATTTTCAGGAATGGAAACCCGTTGCAGAATCCTAATAACTTGACTATTGAGATCTCCATCCCTCATACGTATTTAACTCACGTGTATGGGGAGAACAATAGCAACCTAATTCAGATTCGACAGGTCTTTTTATATCAGAGTAGCAAGTCATTTCTTATTGTTTGCATAACATTTGTCTTATAGTAGTTTTTTGACCCTTGGGATTTCCTCAGACGTCGGGTGCAAACGTGGCGGTCCATGATCCAAAACCTGGAGCCGCTGAGGGTCTGGTGGTTGTGTCTGGAGCACCCGATCAAACTCACGCTGCTCAATGCCTAATTCAAGCTTTCATTTTATGTGGGCAGACTGTAGCTTGAGACTGCAGGAACAAGAGGCAAATCTTGTAATAGATATTCTATCATGATGGATTAAGGATCTATATCAAGGTTGTCGTGCCATTTTGTGAATTGCATGTTCAATTAGTGTAATTTGCTTGTTCTTTCCAGCGCAGGGTGATAGTTCCTCCTTTTTATTGTTGATTCTAATCTCAACGCGAAGTTAGATGGTAACTCATCCAAAATAACCCAACGTTGAAGGTGAAATGAAAACCACTAGTCTAATTCATAAAGACACCAAAAAAAATTTAAATACAACTGCACTGCTCAAATTAATACAACATCAGGAAGTGCATGGAAGCTGTTCAGCATACCGAAAATAAATGAAAATCTCCAAAAAAGAACTAGTTGTTATGGGGCAATAATGACTTTCTGGATATATTTAAAACAAAATACAGAATACTCAACTAAATATTTTCACTAAAAACCTAGTAGAATAAGGCCCCTTCTACAATTTCTTATCTAGGGGCAGCAAGCACTTTATTTCATGAGATCGCTGTCCATTATGACCAAAATATAAAGTTTATCACGTAGAATCATCAGCTTCTCCTGCACCTCTCTGGACTATCTGGTTGGCCTCTAAACTTTTATTCTGTAAAATATTCAATGAAGGAAAAACTATGGTCATAAAGAAGATCCAAATTTTTAAGTTGCCAAGAAACACATCATGAAATTTAATGAATGCATGGTTTCCAACCTCATTCTTGATAGGTCCAGATAAGGGTGCCGCCCTTGATAGGTCCCTCAGGGTTCCCTGTGGTCAGAAAATGAGAACATATCAACAAACTAAATCAAAATAAGGCATAAATTTTTTTCCGAATGTACGTGATAGTACTTGAAATAAAATAAGAAATCTGGCTATATTAAGGTAACCACGGCAACATACATAGTGGTATGAGAATCCTACTGAATTTAAATCGTTGAAAGGTGAAACATCTTTCCCGTCTCCAGGTAGTAAATCACTCAGATATTTTAGAGGAAGTCACTGATTGTCTAAAAAAATGCGTACACCAAAAATAATTATTTCCATTATTATTAGTATAAATAAAGACAAGTGTGTGAACTGGTAAATCAAGGATATATTGAATCTATTATCTATGCTGGTCTCTCTCCTGACAACTCTCAATTGCCAAACCAATCAGTACAAAGCTTGCATGTATTATCTTTGTTTTCTTCTCAAAGCATTTTTATATTTTTTTTCTTTGACTTAAATAACATTTTGATCCCTATAAAATAAGTTTTAATAGTAGTCCAAGACTTGTTTTTTGGTCTTTTAAAGATTTTATAAAATTTTGTTTGTCCTTATGGTCAAATAATGACATAACAACAACATTGATAATTATTGACTTATCATATTACTAAAAAAGTATGATAGGATATAATTTTTTTTTATAAATTATGTTTTTAAATATTCATTAATTTAATACAGTTATTGATATCTTACTAATTAATGAAAAAATTAAAAATACAGTTTATAAAAAAAATTACACATAAATACTTCATCAAATTCCTTGATGATATAACAAGTTAATAAACTACAAATATTACAGTTACATTATCAATTAATGTTATTAGTTGACCGTAGATATTAAAATCAAAATTTTAAATCTTTAAAAGACAAAAAAAAAAAACTTTGAGGAATAAAAACCAAAACATCCTATTTTATAGGACCAAAAGGTTATTTAAACCTTTTTCTTTTATGTTGAGTTACATTCATATATTCACTTTACCTAAATTTACATGACTAAATACACATGATACCAGACATTGAGTTAAAAACAATAAAACTTCATAGCATTTTGTTTGGATCCAATTGAGTTGAAAAAATAAAGGACTGTTTTATTGAAATTGTTCATTTTGTACAATCTCTAACCTTTCTCTTAAAGGATAAAGATTAAAAAAGGATAATAACAAAAAATCAGAAAACAAAATATTCAATGATATTCTAAAGATAAGCAAATATCTCATGATATCCTAAAGATAAGTAAATATCTCATTATATTCTAAAAATATATCTCAACACTCCCCCTCACGCTAGTAAATAAATATCAATCATTCCTAACGTGCCACTAAGATCCTAGAATCTAGCGCTAGGAAGCCACTTGGTGAAGACATTTGCCACTTGGAGCCCTTCTGGTATATGTGCTGTAACAATAATGTAATTATCCAACTTCTCTTTGATAAAATGTTTGTTAATATCTATGTGTTTTGTTTGGTCATCTAGAGTGGGTTCTGAGCAATGTTGATAGTTGAATTATTGTCACAAAAAAAAATTCATGGGACCTTCATATTTAACTTTAAGATCATCAAGAATAATCTTCAACCATAATCCTTCACATATGCCATGTGCCATAGCTCGAAACTCAGCTTCTACACTAGACCAAGCAACTACATATTGCTTCTTGCTCTTCTATGTTACTAGATTCCCATAAAGAAACATGCAATAACTAGAAGTGGATTTTCTATCTATGACTAACCATGCATAGTCAGCATCAGTGTATATTTCCATGGACAATGGGCCTTTTCTTCTACATAACAATCCTTTCCCAGAGCTTGCCTTTAAATAATGGAGGATTCTCTCAATGACATGACGGTGTCTTTCATGGGGTCATGCATAAATTGGCTGACCACACTAACAACATAGGCAATACCAGACCTAGTATGAGACAAATATATCAGCTTCCCCACCAATCTCTGGTACTAGGACTTCTCTACAAGTGGACTTTCTTTACTTCCAATCTTGAGGTTTTGCTCAACAGGCACCCCTGTAGTCTTGCATCCTAGTTTTTTTGTCTCCTTAAGAAGATCAAGTAAGTATTTCCTTTGGAAAATAAAGATGCCTTTTTTTAATAAGCAACCTCTATTTCAAAGAAATACTTCAGCTTTAAAACTCCTCCATTTCAAAATGAGTTGCTAGCTTTTATTTAAAAGTTAATTTCTCTGTCTCATCACCTGCAATGATCATATCATCTATATACACTGGGAGAAAAGTGAGTTTTCCATTAGGGGAATGTTTTATAAACAGAGTATGATCACCTTGACTTTATTTGTATCCTAAGGACATCTTTTTGCTTTGGTCACCGTGATATACATCCTACAACACAAGACAATTGATAATAACAATAGAATAGAAGATATGTCTTCTAGTCATCATACCCCTTTAAAAAACTTGGGCAGCTTCCCAAATTTGGCTTCACCACATGCGTCTTGGACATCCTCCATTTAGTTTACTTAAATCTTTATTTCTGCATTTGTTTGCAAAAGAGTCTGTCAAGTCTCTAAGCACCATCATACTTCCTTTCTACCTAGTAATAGTAAAAGTGTTGCTCTTTTTTATCTTATATTCATTCTTATGAATGGGGACCTGTCACTGAATTTGTTTCTGGAGCTAGATGATTTGTAACTTTTATTGATGATTGTACTTATGTGACATGGACATACCTTATGAAGCACAAATTTGATGTTGGTCAAATTTTTGTTAATTTTTTCTGTCTTGTTAAAAATCAGTTTAGTAAGTCAGTCCATTAAAATAATTCAGTCAGATAATGACACTGAATATGTTAATCTTGAATTTTCTAAGTTTGTTACAGATCAGGGTATCATTCATGAGTTCACCTATGTCAATAAACTCCAACAAAATGGAGTTGCAGAGCGAAAGAATCGCCACTTGCTTGAAGTTGCTAGAGCTCTACTCTTTCAAATGTTTGTTCCCAATGTCTACTGGGGAGAAGCTTCCCTAACTGCCACTTACCTCATAAATAGGTTACCCATTTGTGTCTTACAAGGTATTAATTTAGTTGAGCACATGTCATTCTCTCCTTTTTTTCCACTATTGTTAAGTCTCCCATGTTGTGTGTTTGGTTGTGTTGCATTTGTCCACACTCAGTTCCCATGTGGTTAGTTAGACCCAACAGCTATCAAGTGTGTTTTTATTGGGTACCCCTCAAATAAAAAGGGATACAAGTGTTATCATCCTTAAAAGTTGTCAAGTTTTTGTATCAATGGATATCACTTTTCATGAAATAGAATCCTTCTTTGTCAGTCCTTCGCTTCAAGGGGAGAGTATACTAGAAGCCAAGTTTGTCTTAGGGTCACCACCTCTTTTGTCTTTGTAGGATGTCCAAGACACTATTATTGAAGAAACATAAGAAGATCACAACGAAGCAGAAGATAATAATGAAGTAGAAGAAGAAGATTGGTTCTTTGGACAAGTATATCAAAGGGGAGAAAAACCCACTCTGATCCCACGGCAAATTGAATTGTCTGAACCAAAGGTAAATGTCCCTGAACATGATAATGATACTAAAAAAGAGAAACTTACTAACAATATGCCTATTGCCTTGAGGAAAGGGAAAATATCATGTGTTAGGTACCCTATTTCTCAATTTGTTTGTACTAGCCATCTCACTATCCAGCATCGAAGTTTTATTATAGTCATTGGTGCAATCAAAACACCATCAATCCAAGAAGCATTGAATGATAGAAATTGTGCTGAAGCCATGAATGAAGAGATGGAGGCATTAGAGATTAACTCAACATGGGAGATTGTTGATAAAGCCAAAGTTAAGAAAGTTGTAGGGTGTAGATGCATATACACAATGAAGTGTAAATCCAAGGGAACAATAGATCGATATAAGGCAATATTGGTGGCAAAAGGATACACGTAGACCCATGGCATTGATATGAAGAGACACTTGCTCCCGTGGCAAAAATGAATACAATAAGGATCATTCTCTCCCTAGCTGCCCACTTTGGTTGGGACCTACAACAATTTGATGTTAAAAATGTCTTCTTGCATGGAGACCTGGAGGAAGAAGTCTACATGGAGATTCCCCCAAAATTTGAATATCACAATTAACGGTGCACATGAACAGTATCCATCGTAGAAGGCAATGGCAGCAAACAACAGCAAAAACAGGACTTAATACACATAATGCCAGACATTGACCTAAAAAATTAAAACTTCATAACATTTTGTTTGGATCCCATTGTAAGGTACGAGACTTGAATCTTACATTAGAAGTTTGGGATTTAGTGTGGGCCTATGGAGTTTATAAAGCCTTGGACTCTCCAACAACAATGGTTAGTTTTTGTGGCATAGTTTTCCCAAAGTTCTCATCAATTGGTATCAAAGCTTTCCATTATTTCTCTCAGCTACATGCTAGCAACACAAGTGGTGACATTGACACTGCAGTATTTGTCTGGGACTTGTCAAAGGGCTAATGCGAAGTCAACCCACATGGGTGCTAAGTTTGCAAAGCATGGCAAGATGTAAGGATCCAATTGCAAGGTATGGGGCTTGAATCCCACATTGGAAGATGGGATTTAGTGTGAGGTTTACAAGTCCTTGGACTCTCCAATTACAATTAGCTTTTGTAGTATGATTCTCCCAAGGTTCTTATCACATTCCTTTAAACAAAAGACTACAATCCCCTAAATTCAGTGCAACAATTTAATAATGGCTTATTTATTTAAGGGGGAAATGTGTTTTTAGTCTCTATACTTCAAGTTAAATGTGGTCAAAGTCCTTGTACTTCCATATTGATGAATTTAGGTCTCAAACTTTAAAAAAATGTGGATTTAATCCCTCTTAACTTAAAAAAAATATGACAAATTCTTAGTAAAGAGAGACTAAATCCACATTTTTTTATGTTCAAGATCGATATGAAAGTATAAAGACATTGACCAAGTTTTAACAAAAGTATAGGAAATAAAAACACATTTTTCCTTTATGTAATAAATAGATGAAGTATGCATACAGAATAACAGCATCTAATATCATTGTGTATAATAACAGCATCATAGTCAATAGGTATATTTCAATAATCATCAAATTATCGACATTGCATTAGTATATGCACATACCATAACAATTGAGTATCAAGATGTCAATAATAAATTGGACAAAAATGAACCACCATAATGTACCTTTTTGAGATGTTCAGACATTAATATTTATTTATAGAGCAACATAGAATATACAAAATGATAGCAACGGACACGAGAAGTAAACATAACTCTCATTTACCTTATTTGCCCACATAAGGCCACAAGCATTGCAGAGGGTTCTTGGCCCTTCGGGCCCACGTCGCATCATTGGTGTACATTTCTCACTGATTCCACAGTGCCTACAACTGACATAAATTGACAGAAAACACCATTTGTCAAATGATATACAAGATGGAATCTCCCTGTTGTCCTAGAATGAACAAGTCAACTTACACAATATCTTGCTGCTGGGGTCCATTATTGTCTGCTGTCCAGTTTTCATTTGTCCCCCAATTTGTTGCAGTTGATGCAGATTCATCATGATTGGACTTGGAAGATGTAAACTGACCTTTATTTCTTTGCATCCTATGGAAGTCACTCGTATTTGTTAGCAATATATCAAGGTAACATTGCCAGTCAGGAAGTGGATTTAGGAATACATTTACATGATAAAGAAAACAAACATCAGCATATAAACTTGCCAGATATCATACATTCATTGCACTATTACATCACTTTAAGAAAGCTAGAACTATAAGATGATAGATAGCACATGCTTCCGACATAGTTAAGATGGAACTCCATTGGCTTGTCTGTCAATCAAATCCCCAATTTATTGCTGAGTTACACCTAAGTAGTAAACAATGCCATTGACACCCACTATCAAAGTTATGCTTTTGATGGTTTTCTTTTTCAAAGAAATAGATTCTTGCCCTTGGAAAATATGAAGGATTGAAAACAACCCAGCAAACCACCTACAAGTGATTATGGATCATGCAAGAGTTGAGACATGATATCCCAAAAGCTACAATGAGGTGATACATGATAATAAGGAGGCTTCAACAAAAATTTAGATTATTTCAGACCCTTCAAGGAATTCGCCACTATGTTTCTGTTGGGAACCCTTTTTACTGTTATCAATAACACAACATTACAAACATAAATGGAGTACATGATATCCCAAAAAGCTACAATGAGGTGATACATGATACTAAGGAGGTGGCCTCAACAACAAGTTTCGATTATTTCAGAACCCTTCAAGGAACTCACCACTATGTTCTGTGCTGCACCCTTTTACTGTTATTAATAACACAGCATTACAACATAAACGGAGTACAGTAAAGGCATGATTTTAACACAAACAAGCATTCCATGAAAGCTTAATCTAAAAACTAATGATACTAAACACCATACCTTAATGCTACTTCTTTACGAACAGTATACCGAATTTTTTTGTCAAAATTCCGTTCCTTCCGCTTTTCACGAAACCTAATCAACGAAGCCAATCTCTGAGGGACACTGAATTTTTGTGGAGTACCAGTAAATCCCTAATAAAATACTTCATGAGCCATATATTTAACTAGAAAAAGAGCATCAATCGCACTCCAACAAAATAATGTAGTAATACCCGGTTATTATGGTGAGGAGATACTGGCATGGCAGGCATAGTTGGAGGTATTTCACGGCCTCCCAATAACAGTAGTACAGCTTGAACCTGGGAAAGACATCCCAGGATTATCGGAAATTATTTTCATCAGTGAATCAAAGTAGGCAGTACTCCCTAACTTGGTTAATAATAGATAAAATCATTATCAATGCTCAAAGCCATCTTTACAATCATATTATAGAACATAACAAAAAAGCTTGTTAAACAGCATATTATGGGGGAAAAAAAATTCACATGAAAAGCATTGAAAGTTAAGACTACACAGGTCTATGCCTGTGCAAATACTGGAGGACAAGATCAGCTCAACAGTAAATGAGGTCTAAAACAAATTTTATGAAAAAAATTTATTACTTTAAAAGAAGCTAAATGTTAGACCTTTTTTGTCAACACATGTGGTCTTTTTGCCAACATATGAGACCTTTTATGTTTTATAAAAACTAATAACAAATATTTTTTTTTTCTGATGGACCTAAAGCTTGAGCTTTAGTTGTTTTATCCTTGGGTCAGCCCTACTGGAAGGGGGTTAGAAGAAAATAAGTAATAACTAGTCAATATTTCCTAATTGATACGATTTGTCAATAAAAATAGCAAACAACAACAACAATCAATAGCTTTTTCCAATAGGTGAGGTTGGCTACAAGGATCAAGAAACACCATAATGTTCTATTGTGAATCATGTTAAAAGACAAACCATTGACCACTAAATCTTTCTTAATGACTTTGCCTACAATTTTTCTCAGTCTCACTATACTTCTAGCAAAGCAATAATATAAGACTTCTATAAGTCTTCTCCACAAATGTCCAAACCATCTAAGACCGATTCTATTATTTTTTTCTACAATAGATCCTATAATAATTTTTCTCAGTCTAACTATATTTTCTACACAAATGTAGTCCCTAACATACTCATGCCTAGTACGTCTACTCATCCAACACAATATTCTTATCACTAGTGCATGGAGTTTATTCTTTATATCGACTTCACTGTCCAATACTAAGTTCCATACCACATTATTGGTCTTATAGCTGTACAATAAAATTTCCTCCTATGCTTGAGTAATACCTTTTAGTCATAGATCAACAAAATTGACAAATACTGCCAAAGCAGAAGAAATGGGAAAACCAAACATGCATAAAAGATATATTCATATGAATATCTTTGCATTGTCCATAGCTTCCCTCACCCAACTCCTTACAGCAGCAATATTTGCCAAAGCATACAGGTAAGAATCCATGAATGGACACTAACTGTGCTACTAGACCATAGTTTCATCAATGCATTCTATTACTTATAACTCAAGCATCCTCATTTTTGTGATTTAAAGTATATTTGAGAGCGGAGCAGATACACCTATACATAACAATCTAGGAGTCATTAAACTGAATATACTTGAAGTAATCCACCGGAAATCAATAACTACAACAAAGGCCTCAGTCGCACAAACTAGGTTATATATCATGCCAATGCAAAAGTAAGAGGCTCAGATAAGTTGATGCACCTTTTCTGGTGACACGGAGTCAAAGACATAAACCTGGCCCTGAAAGGACAACGTAAGCTGATCGGCAGCATCACCCCCTTGATCCATTAGTACAACGTGATTGTCAGGGAGATTTCCATGGTTGGAGAGGACTTCACCTTCCACATTTTCACTTCCACCACAGTTAGTATCACCACCATCATTCCGGTCATCATCAATCCCATTCCCATTGCTCATATGGTGCAGTTCATGATGCTCATGTTCTTGCACATATGGCACATGTATAGGATGCTGTCCATCACTGATGTGTATCCGAGAATCACCCCCGTGAATACCATCCATGATACAGAAAGAGCCAAAACACCTAAGGAAATGGCAGAAAGATTATTAAACGCAGCCAAAGCAAACTGAAAGTAAAAACAACAACAACAACAAAGTAAAAATAACAGACTAATAAAAAAACAAGTTATCAACTCTGAACAATGGAGAGCACGAGTTTCTTCTAGCAAACCAAACTACGCATAATATCAGAAAGTACAATGTCATAAGTAGTCAAGTATGATAGTAAAGGATAGTATGTAGAATTATATTATAATTTAAGTGCACTTCTAGGAAATGAACTTGATAGCAAAACAAAAATGTAAAAACTATCCCATTCCCGCAGCAAGGAAAGCCTCCCTTTGCAACGGATAAGACAAAAAGAGACAAGAGGTACTTAAAGAATTTGAGTGAAATCATAGACTTTTGCGAATCCCTGAGGTAAAGGAATAGTTTTGCTTTTGCATCACAAACAAAGAATAATCAGAAAATAAAACACCAAAGAGTAGAGGATGAAAATGAAAGGAAAGAAGGCCCAAAATATATTGTTGAAAAATATTAAATGGGAAGGGATAAGGAAAAAAAATAAAAAAGAAGAAGCATTTTTAGGGAGAAGGAGCAGACCAACAACAATTGAAGGTTGTGGGTTGATCTACACAACAGCCCAGAAGCACCTTCGCAACAGAAAAGGGGTTGGGATAAGGTCGATAACTTGAAAAATAGTGAAGAAGAAGAAGAAGAAAATGGAGAGGGAGAGAGAGAGAGAGAGAGAGAGAGAGTTAAAATGGGTCGGTAACGAAAGGCGATGGGGAATGTGATCAGGGACAGGGAGACACGAGACAGTGCCTTGTTTTGTTCCAAGTCAATATTTTTTTCACAAACCCAAAAATCTTTCATCATTGCGGACAGTGTTACCACTAATAATTTTTTTTTTTTTAACCTTCACAATCACATTTAATTTAACTAAAAACACTTTCTTATTCGAATTAAAGTCATTTACTATTTATGCCTGCCTTTTGTACTGTACCAGTTACCTACATGGATTTATTTAAGATGATACTAAATATAGTTTTTTAACCTTAAAAGGAAACATTACGATGCGAATTTTTTCCGGCAGTGACAACTTAGAAGAAAACAGTGTACCATGTATTTACATTATGAAAGCTATCCTCTTATTTATTCATAAATTAATAGATTGATTAAAATATAAGAATAATCTTCTAATTTATTTTTGTTTTTAAATTAGTTTTTTTAATTTTTAGAAGTTTTAAAATAACTTTTTACTTATTTAATTAATATCATGTTAATTCTTTTATTATTTTCAATTTAAACTTTTTAAGATTCATTCAGGATATAAAATTTGTCCTTTATTATATTTGCTTATATAAAAGCTGTGAAAATTATTAATAAGATGAAAATTGTATAAAAATAAGTTTCATAAATAATTATAAAACTGAAAATAAGATTTATTTTTTATGAAACATACTTTTTTTTTCATGTGAGACTCATTTTTTATATGATTTTCATTATAATTATTATTTATTTTGTTATGAACTTTAGTTAGAATCATAATTTTTATATAAGTAAATTTAATGAAATAATTTTCACATTTTGAATAAATAAATAAAATAAAATTATGTCAAAAAATTAAAAATGATAAAATTTTTCAAAGATTGACATGTTATTAATTAAATAAGAAGCCCAATTTTAAAAAAAAAAAAGTTAAACAGCTGTTTGTATATTTTAATCTTGTATATAAAGATTTTATTTTCATAGAAAAAAATATTCTACAAAAAATTATACTAATAATAATTTATGATTAAATAAAAATATAAAATTATTAACATAAATAACTATGAATTTTTCATAATTACTATATTAAAAGTTATAATAATAATAATTTTGTATTCATTAACATTGTAACAAAAAATGTTACACTGATATAAATTTTTTCTCGATTTAATTCCTAACTCACATCTAATAAAAGTTATACTCATATTTAACTTTTATTTTCTTTAAACTTATTTGTAATTTAATTACTATAAATCACTCAGTTAACCATTTAGACCACCCATTCCTTTATTTTCATCTTATTTTTTCATTTTAATTCACGTTCTCACATTCTTCTTATATCCTTTCAAACTCACCTATATTTTAACTTTTGTAAATAATAAATTTTTATTATATAATAAAAAAAATAATATTAAAACAAAAAAATGTAGATAGAAGGCATTCCATACTTGTCTTTCTATTGATAATAAATAATTTAATTAGAATTCATCAAAAATATAATTTTTTAAAAATTATTATAGGTATGTTTTTTAATCAAGTTTGTTTGCTATTTTTTATTTTTATTAAATTATAATTTTAGTCTCTCTTTAATTCTCAATTTATGATTTTAGTTTTTTTATTTTTTTTCCACAATTTTAGAAAAATTATAATTTTGTTCTATCTTCAAATTTATATACATTTATTTCTTTTATTTTTTATGTTTTAATTAATTATTGTATTTTTTAACGTAAAATGTTATTTCACCTTGTTACAATAACGACACATAATTAGTCAACCAGTAAGATGAATGGTCAATGTATGCATAATCAAGGATTGAATAAAAATTATAAATTTTTTAAAATTTAAAAACTAAAATTGTGAAAAAAAAAATAAAGAAAATAAAATTATAAATTATAAATTAAAAGAACAAAAATTGTAATTTAGTATTTATTTTTAAATATATTTTTGTATTTTTCTTTTTTACTTTGTTATTTTAAATTCTCATTTTTATTATTTTGATTTTGATTTGAATACAAATTGTTTAATTATAATGTATAAGTCAAAATACATGAAATTGTGAAAGTTAGGGACAAACTATACAGCAAATAATAATAATTGACGGATAACATTCATAAAATTGTAAAAATTGAAAAGTATAATATGTAATTTATTATCTTTACCATGTCATTAGTCTTGTGCACTATCACGTTATCATGTCATTATGTTGTTAAGAAATTGTAGTTTTAGGTTTTTTCATTAGTTATAAACTTTTATTTTAATAATAATAACAATAATAATTAGATAAAACATTTCATTGAAAAATTAAATAAATCGTATAAAAAGTACATTAATTTAAATAGATAAAAAAATATTAAATCTTAATAAAAAATGTACAATAATTAATATAAATATTTAGGATTTTCATATTTAATTATTGAAGATAAAAAAAAAGTTATAAATAATTAGTTTAAATGTGTAATTTGAATAGTATTAATAAAATAGTGAGATAAGTTTATTTATCAACAAAAACAAAGTACATTATGATAATATAAAGAGTTTTGGCATTGACATTAATTAAAAATTATGTCTAATAAGTTTATCGATTTTATAAAATTATTTAAAAAATATATCTATTATATTTTTTTATTAGTTGATAGTATAAAAATCTTTTGCACCATTAGTGTAAAAAATGAAAATCTTATATACAAATAAATTTATTTTGGTCAAACACGTAGTATTGTATTTTTTTACGAGAAAAAATAATAAAGAAAACAAAACCAAAACAAAAGACAAAGAAAGCTAGCTTCTCTTTAGGAAGGATGTTCTTGCAACATCACCGAGAACTTGTAGAAGAAGCTCTTGGGGACAAGAAAATCATGTGATGTGACTAAGTATTTAATTAAAACACAAAGATAACTGAATTTAAATTATGTTACGAGTTGATATTTTGCAAAAATATAATCAGTATAATTATGTATTTTTTACAAGCGTAGTTGTCTTTTTATGGTTGGGTATTAAGAGTTGAACTTAGTTGTCTTTTCATGGTTGAGTATTAAGAGTTGAGCTTTTGATGTTAAAGGTGTGTTTCAAAGGATCTCTGTGAAAGAAAGGGACCAATAACCCTTAAAACTCTTATTTAAAATCCTAAAAAGTCAAAACACTCCTAAAACTCTCAACTTTCATTTCTATTCTCCTTCAAGTTTCTTTTTCTTTCTTTCGATATCCTTTATTTCAACATATAAGATTTCAAAGTATTTTTACCATCTAACTATCCTTTTTCATTTCATGGACATTTAGAAACTCCTTTGTTGCATTGAATTCCTTCATTCCTTTTCTTTTTCTCTTCCATAAAGTTGGCCCAAGAAGAAATTTGAATTGAAGAATCTAAGTTGGGTTTTTTGCTTTTGGTTGTTTTGTGCTCCTGTAGTATGTGTTGTTGGTGAGTTAAGGACAATGTTTCTTCTCTGGTTCAAAATACATACCATTATATTCAGTCCTTAAACACCTAAGTTAAAAACAAGAGGTAAATGAAACTTTATCACTTTTTATGTTTTGGTTGCTTTGGATTAGTTGAAAATTGCTCGAGAATGAAATATGATGCATGTATACACGAGTAAATTAGGGTTTTTAAGTTGAAATGGTGTTTTGTAATTGATTAATGAATGTTTATGGAAAGTTCATTTTTTTAATCGTTTCTATGTTGTTTGTGGTTTGGAATGATGGGATATTGTCTATATTTGATTGAGGAATGAATTAGTTTTTGACAATTTGAAAATAAAAGATTAGAAAAAAATGGGCTTTTTTTGCAATTTGGTTTTGCATAATTTGTTGGGTGAGATTTTGTTTTCGCTAAATGAATTTATAACAAAAAGCAAGATTACTATTTGTCACAAAGTTTTCAAGCTAAAATTTAGTTTGTTAGGAAAACTTTAAATTTTTGCTAAGCAAATTTATCGTTGAAAGTTATTGCTGACTTAATTTTGTTAGATGAATATAAGATTAGTTTAGTGAAATTTCTCTTGCAACATTTTCACATTTTGATATTTTAAACAAAATTTGAATCCATGTAATTAAATATGATAATGTATTTATGAGATGTTGACACACACATGTGGAAGAAATTTATGATTGAAACTCTAGTTACCAAAGGTTATACGATGGACCTTATGTGTTGATTCTCATTGGTTGATGTATATTCTATAAGGTGTTGGTAAGTTGAAAAATGTTGTTGATTGAATTATCTTAAAATGAACAATACATTTTTGATATTTTATTTTGAGAATTAAGTAGTATATTGTTGTGAATGGATTTTTGATGTTGTAAAGGAAAATTTCATTGGGAGAGGATAATTTCAATGGGCGGAATTCTAATTTATTGAGTGATATGGGATATTGCTTAGTGAATATTTTCTTGAGTATACCCCTGTGTTTTAAACTTTTATAGCTTTTTGAAGTTGTGAAAATGTTTTATATGTTTTGAGCTAGCTTGTTTAAATGTATAAGAGATAGATTTGTGAAAAAATAAAAATAGTTTGTTGTTGGTGAAACTTTGACCCTTGAAATAGGCCACAGTGAAGTGACAAGTACAAAGATGTTGTATCTCAAATATTAAAAAAATTAAGTATAACATAATAAACGTTAGGTGTTGTGAGATAAAATGGTATTGCATTCCTACACAATGCATAATTGATATAGAATATGAGTAGACATGTAAGTTGAGGATTGTCAATTCGACCATTAGCCTAATGTTGAATGAATTTGTGAGGCTAACACAAAATGAACTTATAAAATAGATGAGTGAATGAACTCTTCTAGAAGTTGTGGCCTATTCGAGATAAGTCATTATCCATGTTGATCTATTATGATAAAATAAATTTTTTTCCATAAGATTAGTTAAGGGAATACCCATATGATAAAAATTGAAGGAAAAACTTCACCAATATTTTCATAAATAATACAATTCAAAATCTTTTAAAGAATTAAAATAGTCTTTCTTTTATGATGCAAACTAGTTTATTAGGGTGACTATTAGGTTGTTACAAAACAAACTTTTTAATTAAATAAATTATAAAAATAATTGAAATTTACAGTCAAATACACTTTATGAATGTATTTGATAGAAATAATTGATAAATTATTTTCAAGTTGAAAATTGACTTTAACCAAAAATCACTTCCTCCATTTCATATTTACTGTGTTTTAGAATTAAATTATTTTTAGATTTATTATATTTTATCATTGACCTAGGATAAAAAAATATATCAAGTCCCTAATCTATTTTAAATTTATATTTTTAGTTTCTAAATATTTTATTATTATTTTTAATCCTTAAATTTTATTGTTTTTATTTTTAGTCCTTAAATTTTATTCTTTATTTTTAGTCCTTAGTAAGTTTCTCACTAAAAGCTAAAAATAAGGATGAAAGAAGTCAAAAAATTTTAAATAAAGAAGAAAAAAATTAAGGGATGTTGACTGGTAAAAAACAAAAGAACAAAAATAAAATAAAATATTTAAAAATTTAGGAACTAAAAGTATAATAAATCTATTTTTTAATATTGACCTTTATAGTTTTCAATAAAATATCAAAGTCTCTATTCTAATTTTTCTTCTTAATAAATATTTTTATCTTATTATAGTTAATGATGTATTTATAATAAATAAGAAAAAGAATGAGGATATTTTAATAAATTTGGTTATTAATAAATACTAACTTTTTGAAATATTATTATTTAATCTATTTAAAAAAATATCAATCAATATAAAATAAAAGAAATATTAAATTAGCTCATTGAATTAGACACGTAAAGTAGAATTAATTATTAATCTAACTAATAAATATAAAATAAAATAAAAGAATAAAATTATATGATTTTATAAATTCTATTTTTATTTCTAGACAAAAAATTATCATAGGAAATTATAATTCTATTTATTTAGTTAATTTTAAATTCTTATAATTTTTTATTATAAAATGTAATA
>JAMLFT010004041.1:0-20542 GCA_026544285.1 Pachyrhizus erosus | reverse complement strand
GATACATTCAATCCCAAATCTCCTCATTGAAATTTTAAAAATCAACTTTTTGTTATTGTTAATTCATATTCTGTTTACTTTAAAATTATTTTGAAAACCCCAAATTCCTACCTTTAAACTAAATTATTATTCATTTGGCTTAAATTTAGAGAGCTTTATAACATAAGAAATTTCACTGAAATTGTTCCCCGTGGGTACGACATTCGTACTTGAAAAAGTACTATATTACAATTGAATCGGTACACTTGTCGAAGTAAAGAAAAATAATTAACAATGTACTACTAGTAATATAGTATGGTTCTCTTGATGTGGTTTAATGTTATCAATATGTCATGCCTTGTACACACTATTTCATGTTAGATTTTATGGAGTTTTTTCTTTTTTATTTGATTTTGGTGTCATACTTAGACCTACTATATTAGATAATTATGACCAAACATTGTGCGACCTTGTCTTATGTATGTGGTTTTCTAATTAGTAATGACAAATGTTTATGATTTTAAGAAGGATTGTTTGTCCTCACTCTTTTGTTTTTCTTTTTTTTTTCTAAGTACTCGCCAGATAGATAGGTGAAGATGACAATCTTATCCAATGATCAAGTTCCTTTATTGTTGTGGATATTTTGAAGATTACATAGACTTACAAGAAGGTATGTGACTCAAAGACCAATTTTAATTATAATAGTGCTTGGGATAAGGTAAAATTCATGTACTGCTTTAACTAGATTGTTTGGTGTATGAGTTGAGATAGTTAACACATGTTTCCTTGTATCTTTTAATTCTACATTTATTTTGTATTAAAAATTCAATTTATAAAAAAAAAATCATGATTCCTTATATAATTGTCTAAAAAGATTTATTTATTCATTAATGACATCTTACTTATTTCTTATCTTATTTCTAATTTTCATGTTTTTTAAGTCCTAAAACAATGTGAAAAATCAACTCATTTTTTATAATAACTAAAATAAATAAATACATTATTATAAGTTATGTCTAATGTAAGAGGATGTTATAGTCACATCCTTCTTCGTCGTACTTTTGCATATCAAAACTTCAACTCCTATTTTTTTAAGTTACCTTCTTTCGTCTCACTTTTCCATTTTAAAACCCCAACACCCATTTTTTTCACATCTTTCTTTAATTCTTCCCATTCCCTCATCTCAAAACTCCAACTCCTCATTTTTTACTAATGACCCTTCTTTATCCTATGTCTTCATCTCAAAATCCTAACACTTATTTATTCAATCACCCTTCTCCATCTCAAAATTTCTATTTTTTAGAGTTGTCATCCTTTGTCCAACTTCTCTATTTCAAAACCTCAAGTCTTGTATTTAAGGTTAAAATTTTGAGATGAAAGAATGAGATACAAGATACAATGAAAGAGATAAAGGATACAATTTTTTGAAAAATAAAAAAGATAAAAAAGACAATTGGAGTTGAGATAATAAAAGAAAAAGAAAATTTTTATTAAAAAATTTGCATTCATTTTTTTATTAAAATAAATAAATGGTATAATAATACTCTTAACATATACATACATTTTTATGGTAGAATTTGAAATTCTGTAATTTTAAGTAATCAAAATGTTTTGATAAAAAATTAAAATTTGGATTATTTTAAAATTTTATTCAAACAACATATTTCACTACATAATATTTAAAGCTTTCTAAAAAAAATTATCTTTTTAAAAATTCCATCAAAATACACTATATAGGTTTATTTAGTGTGATTATGAATGCCATTTCATGTGAAAAAAAATTTATAATGTTATTGTATATAAATTTGTACCTTTATGGAGATTTATAAGTTCATTAATATGTTGCAAATAGAAAGGAGAGAAAAAAAAGGTAGAGAAAAGAGAGAAAGAATGTTAAAAAGTTAATGTAAAATAATATATTAGATTGATTTTGATTTATTAGATTAATTAGAAAATTTATTAGATTTATTATTGAAAATATAAATCAATTAGTGTGAAATTATTTAGTTTAATTAAAAGTTTTGAATTTGAATATTAGATATACAATTATATTAAATACTTAAAAAAAAAGTTTTGTAAATTTTATCTTATTCAAACATAATTGTCTCTAATAGATAATACTTGTTGGTTTATACTAAAAGATGATTCATTGAATTTTATAACAAAAGTGGATGGTGTGTTATATATCCATCTAATTAATTTTATAATTTAATCCAATCTTTTTTATTTTCACAATTAGATTAGATTTTACATAGATAAATGGGTTGGAGAATGGATACAAAAATAACCTTGTCCCCCGTAGTAAAATAGATTTAGCGATACTATTTTGAATGCTTGTGTAAAGTTAACCAAAAAAACAATTGTAAGAAGTTGACACCTGACAACAAAGGCTTTGTTTAGTTTAAAGGAGGAAAAAGAGAAATATTTTAATAAGACATTTTGTCTGGTTAAAGTAAAGGGAGGGAGACTTTTTAATGGAAAAGAAAATAAATAAATCTTTTTTTATTTGACTTACAAGAGGATGGAGAAAATTTAAAATTTAATTTATATTTATACTTTATTAATACTAGACTTGAAAATATTTTTGTTTGTTTTTACAAAGATTAGACTTTAAAACATAAATGGAGATATTTTGGTTAATATACCTAAAATATTTTAAATTTCTTTTCTTTTCCTTCAAAATTTTCAATATAAGAGAAGAGCGGAAATTAAATGATAAAGAATTTTACTTCCTTTTATTCCTCTTTATTTTTATCCTAAAAATTGAATTAGAGAAAAAAGGTTTAATTTTTTTTCAACCAAATATTATGTAAGAGAAATTTTTATTATAATATAATTTATTAGTATAGAAATTTAAGGCAAAATAGAATGTAATTGAGAAATGATAATGTTTTAATGTTTTGTTATTGACCATGCTACGTGTTAAATATAGCAGTGTAAAAAGAAAGCCTTAGAAAGTGTGGATAGATGTAGTTAAACACATAAATTTACCCACCTTAAGGAGTAATGTTTCAAAATCTTGGAAACATATATATGCTTTCGATGTAGCCTCTAAAAGTCAATTTAAGTATTTTCAACCAATAATTAATAGGAACTGAATAATCTTAAGTTCCATAGAGAGAGGGATCAAGAAAAAAATTATAGTATATAATTTAATTAAAAGTATTTAAAGATAATCAAATATCAAATTACAATTAAAAATTTACAAATTAACTAATAGATTTTTATATTCTAGTTGTAAAATATATGGTGCATGTACAGATGAGATTGAATGCCATAATATTATACTTACAAAATTTTTATTAATAATTACCAATAATTAGATATAGACACGTTTGATAGCTAAAAACTTATCCATTGTAAATAATTTTGATGGGTATCCATGAAGTCTAAATTCTATCAATCCTAATTTTCTTTTTTCTTTTGTACCTCTTAGCTTTCAAAGTGGGATTGTGCATTATAAATTTATAAGAAATTTTAATATTATTGGAATTTCAATATAAACAAAAACCTAGGGGTGGGAAAAGAAAAAGACAAGTGTGAATATCATTTTCCTTGTTTTGTTTTTTTAACTCTTTTTCTTTTCTGGTCTGGGCTAGACTTTAATTGGGCCCTAAATCTGATATTGCACCTGTCCGCTCAGTAGGACTGAGCCCATTTTTGCCTGGTTTTCCTTATTCGGATACCTATCTTAGATACATAAATAAATTAATAAGGAGAATATTGAAATTGTGAGAGTTAACTTAGACTTGTTTAATTTTGTTAATAATAAATTATATAATAAATTAAATTTTAAATTAGAAAAAATAAAATATAAACTTTTATTATTTTTTAATCTTGACATTTTGTTAATGCCCCATTAGGGACAATAAATCAATTCATTTATGCCTTATTCATTGACAAATAAATATATCTATTCAATCAATTTATTAAAAAGATAAAATAAAATGGATTGGATGCTTTTGTTATTGACGAATCCTTCACTATATTCTCTAGTGAAATTTGAGTCTTATAGTCTGATTAAGATATTATACTACTTATCTCTGCACTTGCATTTTAAAGAAATTCTCTTACTCAAATTCGTGCTCACATAAATAATTACTTTAATACTCATGTTCTTCCTTGATGAATATCTAATTGCTTATCTTTATACTTATTACATGCACTTTAATTAATTATGAAAAATTGATAAACAAAATATTGATTAAAAATAATAAAAATTAAATTAAAATCTTATTTAAAATATTTTATAAAACATAATCATAGAACATCATTAAAATTAAAATATTATCATAAAAAATCAATAAAAAAATGAAAATTAGTACATATTTTAAAAAATAATAAATATTATTTTCTTAATAATAAGATATATATAACATAAAAAAATAATTATTATAAATAATAGTTACATGACATAAATAGTAATTATATAAAAATAATAAAATTTTATTTTCATAAAAAAATATGTATATATATATATATAACAATAATTATAAATAATAATATTATTTTAGAACAAAATGAATTAAACAAATTATTTTCAGAAAAAAAATCTAAATTAAAATTAAAAAGATATAAATATCTGTCTCTGTGTATAATATTTATTATTTGGTAAGTATAATATTTTATTTTATATTTTATATATGAATTAGACATCTGGATTTATATAATTGATTGTGTATGTTAGATATTTATATGATTACATTAGCTATTATGATCCCAATTGAATATTATTTCTTAAAAAAAGGAAGTTAATAGTTAATACAAGCACATGTGTGAATGAATATTGTGCTCGGTGGTTTATGGTAAAGTTAGATTTCACTTAAAGTAATGATAAAATAAATATTATTCATGTTGTGATGAAGTTAAATCTCACTATGAATAACAGAGGTTCTGCCTTTGCATCACTTCCTTTTGTTCATATTGCAGGGACTGTTGATTCAACCTTGGCAAATTGATTTAGCAAGTAAATGATTCATTATAGAATTGATGTAGTGATGGAATTAATAACCAAAGAAGTAATACAATGAGGAATATGCTAAAAAAATATGGAGACTAAGATAAGATGGTGTTGCTTTAGCAAGATGTTCAAATATTGGTGTTCTTTTTTTCAATTGAAAGTAGTTTTGCATAATATATGTTAATTTATGAGAACATTTTGCATTTTGCAAAGTCAGCAGTGATTTTTGGTGTGAAAGTTGTTCGTAGGTAACCATTTGTACTCTAAATTCATTTGATATAGATATCTTTTATTTATTTTTTAAATAATTTACTGCGTTGAATTAGTAAAAGATTATGTTGAAGACTTTCAATCACTTTGTGAAGTTTAAAGTGACAATGTTATTGAAGAGGTTACGAGTCCATATATAAGAAAAATGATATTCTAAATATGAGTTATGAAATGTTATATTGATAAGTCATAATAATTATATCTTATATCGCCACAATTATCATTCTATTACGGTAACTTTTGTATCATGTTATACATCATTAAGATTATATTTGGATTCGTAATATAAGATAGGATGAAAGAAAATGGAATGAAATGATAACTTATTTCATGGTTTAAATTTTATAATTTAAGATAAAATCTATTAAAAATATAATGAAATATGATTCATTCTCCTCAATTATTTATAACTATTTTCTTCTCTCATAATTTGAAAGAAATGTGATGGAATAAAAATTTTATATTACATATTGATTATTATATTTTTATTATTTTTTCTTTTTCTTTCTTCTCATTTTTTCTTATTTTTCTTCTTTCTCTTCTATCTCCTTCTTCATCTTTTTTATCGTTTTCTTTTTCTTCTATCTTTTATAATATCTTTTATACTCTATTTTTTTATCTTCTACAAATGTTTATTTTTATTATTTTTTCATTCTTTTATGTTTAAACATTTTTTTTTCTTTCACTCTTTCCTTCTTTAAATCTTGATTCTCCTATTGAAGGTATCATGCTTATTTCTTATTTCTTCATTTTTGTGTTTTATGTTTTTCTTTTTTTCTTGTTAGGTGGATTATTTAAAAAATTTGATATTTTTTAATTTTTTTTCTTTTAAATAATTATATAAAAAATTGGTTCTATTAAATTGAGATATTACCATTTAATGAAAAACATATTGATAGAGATAAAAAAAAAATATATGAAAATATTTTAGAAATCACTTAACAAAGCCCACGTAACGATGTGAACTAAATACAAAATAATTGTTTTCAAGAAATCAAGTACAAAATCTACAAAATTTTGAAGAACTAAAAAATTTAATAGGGATGAAAAAAAAATTAAAAAAAATATTGATGACCAAAAATATTTTCAAGTTAAAAAATAAAAAATAAAATTACTTTAAAGTGGGGATAATAAAGAAAATAGAAACTTATAATTTATTTTGCTTCATTTTCTTTTTAAAATGAGAGAATAAAATATTTATTCCATTCCATTATAAATTATTTAAATAATAAAATAATATTTTTAATCTATTTTATTCCAATATATTTTACTCCATTATATTATAATATATTTCATTTCATTTTCTACCACCAATTTTAATATAGTCTAAGATTTCTCATATCATTAAATTAAAGTTTAATGTCTTTTGAGTCACCTTTCATATAATTGAATGTGTAGTGTTATTAATTTATTATGGCATGACTTAATTTTTTTTACTATTTTAGTAAAAAAAATATTTATTAAAGTAAAATAAAAAAAAATTACCAAAAGTTACACACGTAAGGATGCCCTGAAAAATGAATTTATCAGTTTTATAAAGCTTCAACACAATTGACGTTCTGTGATAAAAACCATCTACATTAGTAAATGGTAATAAAAAAAAAAAACCATGACTCAAGTGTTATTATATCAATGACGTAAATAATAAAGTAACAAAAGATAATGATAATGCCTAAAAAGAAATTTTAACAATATGTTTAGATCTAAACACAACAATTTATTTAAAAGGAATAGACAAAGTCATGGAAAAGAAATTCTAATTTGGATATTATAAAAGTCATAAAAAGTTAACAATAACTATTTTGGATGTACTTATAATTTAGTTATTAAAATTCTTTTAAATTAAAAATTTAAATCTTTCAACATACAAAATGTTTTTTTATTAAGAGAACTATATAACTTTTATTTTTCATTGTTTTTGAGATAAGTAGGAGTAAAGACTCATCCTTTATTGAATTAAAAATATAAAAAATGATAATAATAATAATAATTTTTTAAAATAAACAATAAGATTTGTTTTAATAATAAAATTCCACATGATACAAAAATTAATAATAAATTAAAAAAAACATAAAATTTTTATTGCTTTACTTTAAGAGGTAACATATATATTTTTAAAGTTATTTAAATTTTACATGTTTAATTAGAAAAAAATAATCATTATGATAAATGACCCAAGGTGTTAGTATATTTCCTATGCGTAGTTTACTCTCAAAATCATATAAAAGTTTTAGATATTTTTTTTAGAGTTTTCCAATGTTTTCTACCAATAAATCTTGGTGATAACTTCTTGTTTATAAACATTATTTTCATTGTCAAATTGATTAAAATTATTCACAAAACTCTTAATTTAAGTGTTTAACATAATTGTATATAAAAAACTAAAAGTCAATATCATTAATTAAATTGGTGATCTTGATTGCGATAATATAAAATTTGTTATAATTATTAATATTTTAATAATTAATTGATGATTAAACTTGTGTCAGAAATTAGTTTCCTAGAATTGCATATAAGATGTTTATTTTATTGTACTTAATTATTTTTTAAAAAATGTATTTCAATTATATTGGGATTTGGATTTAAATGTATGATTATTTAGATGTTTTTAATGTCATGATTTAACTCTAAATATTTATTATAAAAAAATTATTATTTTTTAGTCTCTAATTTTTTAAATTTTTTATTTTTAATCTTTAATTTAAATTTTGATTAATAAACCCTAAACCTTAAACTCATAATTTATACTATACCTTATCATCAAGTAATTTAATATAAATATTTCAAATTTCATACATGAAAAAATTCTTTTCAAAAGAAATAATTTTATTATATTATGAATCCTTTTAAATTGAACAAGATAAATTTTCCCGTTAGCAAATATTTTATTTTCTTTAAGACAATATTTTAAAATTTTATTAATTTTTTTAATTGTTTTTTGTATTCATTATTTTTAATTATTTTAATTCATAAACAATAAATATTATAAATTGTCTATTTCTCCTTCTTACAAAAATAAAAAATTCAAATAATTTAATTTTAAAAATTAAAACTTCATTATTCATACATTAATTATTGAAAAATAATCTTTAAAAAAATTATAATTTTGGACAAATTTAATATTAATAATAAAATTAACAAAATTTGGGTAAATTAGTCTTGACTTGCTTGACAAAGAAGTTAGAGAATTTGATATTTTCTTGCTTAATAAAGAAGTTGAGAGGAGGAGGCAAGAGTTTTAGGGGGTTTTAGGGGTTTTAGGGGGTTTAGGGGTTTAAGCAGACTACCGTCTATTCTTCTTTCTTCCGAAGCAGCCACCCAACCATGTCCTCGCCTCCGAAGCAAGAAGCTCCAAACCTCCAACCCCAAGATCTCCCTCCGGATCAACCAGCTTCGGATCCCTCCGATGCCAAATCAGAGGATCTCCCTCCGAACCAGCCAGGCTTGGAGTCTCCAGAAGAAGAAGAAGAAGAAGGCGAGTGCGGGTTTTGCCTCTTCATGAAAGGTGGAGGGTGCCGAGACGCGTTCATCGATTGGGAAAATTGCGTCCAAGAAGCCGAAACCAACAACCTGGACCTCCTCGAAAAGTGCGCCCAGGTCACCGCCGCGCTTAAACACTGTATGGATGCCCACTCCGATTACTACGAACCCATCCTCCGCGCCGAGAAGCTCGCCGAGGAACAGGCCATAATCGAACTCGAGAAGGAGAAGCAAAATTCGCAGCCAAACCAGCCCCAACAACCACAATCCCAAAAGTGAGACTTTTTTTTTTTTTTTTTCTGTTTCTCTTAACTGCACCGTCGACGCAAATAGAATACAGTAATTGTCACTGTGAGATTGTGACTGTGACTGATACTGCCTCATTTTTTTTGTCACAATAATTGGAGTGGGGAATATTTTCATACTATCTCTGTTCAATTAATGATTTTAATTTGCGATATGGTTGTGTTGTATCGGTTGTTATTTTACTGTCTAGTCACTGATTCATGCTATAGTATTAAGTGTGTGATTGTTGAAGATCTCACGTCCACTAATGATGATGCCGAACTAGTGTATATAAGTGGGACAACACTTAGTCTCACAAATTGGTTGATTTTCTAGGATTGAATTAGAGGCATAACCAACAATTCTAAAAGTGAGCAGGGTCATTTGCAATGTGGTTGAAAAGACCTAAAAACCTCGATGTTGCTGTTAAAATTGCAGTTGCAGTTGTAACGGTTTTTTAAAACATTTTGTGTGATCTATGTGCGGTTGCAATTGTGGTCTCAGAGTCCTAAAAATTTTGATGTTGCCGCGAATATTGCGGTTGTAACGGTTTTTAAAACATTCTGTGTGATCTATACGTGTCTAACTCTAGGATAGCAAATATTGAGTTACTGAATGTGACACTGGGGTTTCCTGCTTGGTGCATCTGTTATAACTTGGTGGGAATGCGTTACTATTTATTTGTGGAATTTAAGTGCTAGAGCTAGTAGTGAATGAGAAATGGGAAATAGCTTGACTTGCTGATTAGTAGGAGTTAGTGTGGATAACTGTTTTGACAAGTTGTAAGAGAAGAAAATAGAGAGGGAAAATGAATCTATGTTTTTGCACATATCTTGGCAGGGTTTTAAAATGCGGTCACAATTTTGTTGCGGAGAATTGCAGACAAATGCAGTCAATGTGGCCACAATTGTACTCGTGATGATTCCAAAAACCTTGACATTAGGCTGAAATTGTGGGGTCACACAGCGTTTTAAAACCTTGTAACTTAGCTTTTTGGGAAGCCAGAGCTTTTAAAAAGATTGAGATGGATAAATTAATTTCAACTTAATGAAAAAAGTTGATTTATTTTATCTTCTTATTTTCTTTTACTATAAGTACATCTCAGGAAGTTCATCTTATTTAACTTTTCCAAATATAGAGGTGTATAAGTCAATTTTGGCTTATAGAAAAAGTTTGATTCATTTTACTCAACATGTTGGCTTTGATTAAGTGTTAATGCCAGTGGCATGTAGCCTGTTTGTTTTACCCCAAAAATCATGTCAAGGGCCACATAACATGGTTTATACAGTGCTGCTGCAAAAATTTCAAGTTTCTAAAATCAATTCTGTGGTTAGCAGAATTGATTTGAAGGAAAGTAAATTTTTTTAGGTTTTTTGTCGAGTATACTTCTTAAAACATGTCTATATTTACTTTAAAGTTGGTTTACTTTTTCCTCCAAACAAAATCTTTTTAAATTCAGTTTTTAACATACCATTTGGAAATGAAAATAAACTCTTGTAACATTAATTATTTCAATGTTAATGCCTCTAAACTCTAAACAAAATGGACTCTTAGCTATCCTATGATCTGTAAGTCAGTGAAGGTTTTACATTAGCCATTGACATAATATTGATAGGACTTTTAAGGATGAAAGTATAACTTTTGAGGTAGGAAGTGTTGAAGCTTGGATATCTGAATTACTGATCTTCTGTAGTAAAAAACTGAAGTATTAAAGCAGTTTATTGATGCTCATTTCAATTATGAACTCATTCTCAGGGCTGAGAAGGTTGTTGAGGAAGTAGCCATCATTGAATTGGAGAAGGAAAAGCAAAACTTGCCGCCAAGCAAGTCCCAATCCCCATCTCCTTCTAGCCAAGACCAAAAGTGAGACCCCATTTCATTGCCCTTCTTTGCTTCTCTTAACCCGCTGTCATACCTGTACTGTCAATGCAAATAGATTACAGTTAATTTCTTGGAAACTCACTGTAACTCATTTTTTTTGTCACAATAATTGGAATGACAAATATTTTCATGGATTCGCAGCTTTATCCCTGTTTGATTAAGGATTTTTAATTTGCAATATGGTCTTGTTGTATCAGTTGCTATTTTACTGTCTAGTTACTGATTCATGCCATAGTAACAATAGTGTGTGATCCATGCATGTCTAGTTTTGTTTAGTTTGATCCACTCTAGGATAACAAATATTCCGTTACAGAATGTGACGCTGGGTTTCCTGCTTGATATCTCTGTTATAACTATAATGTTGGGAATGTTTTGCTGTTGATTTGCAGAATTTAAATGCTAGAGCTAGTAGTGAATCAGAAATGGAAATAGCTTGACTTCCAGATTCTCAATTGAGAGCAACTTTGGATAAACTTTTTAATAAGTAGTTATAAGAGAGGAAAATAAAGAGGTAAAATAAAATGATCAATTTTTTTCACAAGTTATAAATAACTTATGAATCTTAGCAAGGTTTTAATTATGGTCAGAATTTCGTCACAATGTTCAATGTTATGGAAAATTGTGGACAAATGTGGCCAATGTGACCACAATTGTGGTCGTGATCATTCTAAAGACCTTGATGTTGTGGCCGGAATTGCGGTCATTTTAAGTACTTGTATCTGAGCTTGTTAAGAAGTAAGATGAGTGAGTCTTTGAAAAGGATGAGGTGGATAAATTAATTTTAACTTAAACAAAAAATTAATTTATTTAGTTTTTTTATTTTCTTCTCTTGTAAGTACTTCTTAGAAAGTTCATGTATCTCAACTCATTTAACTTCTTCAAAAGTAGAGGCATATAAATTGGTTTTAGTTTATGGAAGAAGTTTGATTTATTTTACTTATTTTTCTCTTGTAAGTGTTTTTTTTTATTTAGTTTATCCTAGCTGTGCCATATTATTTTTTTTTTCTCTTGTAAGTGTTTTTTTATTAAGTTTATCCTAGCTGTGCCATATTCAGCTGCTGTTTTACGCGGATTCTGCAAGTTAAAATATGCATCCTTTTCCTCCCCCTCGCTGACAGCATTTACACTAACTCTATTTCAGTTGTATTCCCATTTCCGTATGAAATAAATAAAATAGGTTGGCTTTGATTAAATAATAATTGTTAATGCCAATAACACGTAGCCTATTTGTTTTACCCCAAAATCATGTTAGTGGCCAAATGACATGGTTTGTACAGTGCTGCTGCAAAAAAAAAAAAATGAGTTTCTGAAATCAATTCCGTGACTAATAGAATTGATTTGAAGAAAAGTAAAACGTTTTAGTTTCTTTTTTTGGTGAAATTCTTAAAAACATGCCTATATATACACTTTAAAATTTATTTGCTTTATCATCCAATCAAATTTTTTTAAACTCAGTTTTAAAATACCATTCTCAAATAGAAATAACATTTTGTAAATCAATTTCTTCAATGTCAATTTTTCTAAAATCAAGATTACTAAAATCTAAGTCAAATTGCTCTTAGCTATGTTATGATACGTAAGTCAGTAAAGGTTGTTTTGCATTACTCATTGACATACTTTTGGGAGGAGTTTTTAGGATGAACTATGAAGTGTCCTAGCATGGATATTTGAATTACTGATTTTCTTTAGTGACATTTGCCATCCTTCTGTTTATCTTCTCTGTAATACCGAGACCTTTTTTGAGGTGCGGACATCATTAGAAGTGGACGAAGGAAAGAAGAAAAGAATAAACAAAAAGTGCTCGAGAAAAAGTAAAGATGAAATCAAACAATAATACATGTTCTAACTATGTTGTTTGAGCAAGCCTAGTATCACATTAATCATCTTCATCTTCATCTTCATCGTATTTGAAAGGTAGAGGCACAGACTTGAACGCACGAAACTTGCCAACATTAGTCAAGTGCTCATTCTCCAGTCTGAAAGTTACAAATGTACCAATTATTAGACAAATCAAATGAACTTTGGAAATTAGGTTTGCTTCTCTGAATTACATTATGGTTTTTGCCACTTTAGTATAAAGATTTTATTAAATCCTGATTAATTTCATGTTTACCTGAAGAAGTTCCATATGCCACGACGAATGATCTCTAGACTTGCAACAATGCTAGTCATGGCTTGTTTATGCAAAAAGGTAAACTTAAAATTCAAAACTGTTTGCAACCAGGCAAATCTTAGTAAGACATTAAGGACCTGCATGGTTTCAATTTGTCAGCACTTTCCAATTTAAAACAAAAACATAGATAAACAAAATATCAATCACAATGGTTTCCTCTTACATACCATGGCAATAAAATACACACTTTTATGTGGGATTGCAAGTTTGTCTCTCAACCAGTGATTCTTGGAATGCCTTTGCAAAAGGCCCCAGTCAATTACAAGGTCCCAATATGTAGAAGCAACTGCTGCAAATATTGAGAAAATCCATGCCAGCACTTTCCATACCATTGAATTGTTAAGACTATAGGCTGTCCTTAGGCAAACAGCAATAACTGTGAGGAAATGTTTCAATCCATTGTATCCTTGCATTGGATCTTTCTCTTCAAACAGACGCCTAAGACACTGAAACATATTAAAGAAAAGTTTATTTAAAACCTGATTTTATTCGTAGTTTGATTCCAGTACTACGATGCACAATTATATTTAATAGTTTATTGATCTGCTTAATTATAACATGAAGAAAAATTCTACTTTATACTTTGGCTTATTAGCGTATACTACAGTTCTCATTACTCACTTGGAAGAAAAGTAAACAAACATGTCTTTCTACGATGTTCATTGGGAATAATTAACGAATTTAGTCACCTGGAGGAAACGAGACCAGTAAGGAATAACAGCAACAATGAATGAAAAAGTTATGAATACACTGTTAGAGTTGCACGTGTTTTCTCTATGTTTGAAACCCCCCCCAGCCGTAGTAACAAATGTAGAACTCAAAGCTTCTCAAGGCTTGCACCTGTGTACATAAATGGATCAGATTGTTATATATGGGAAAAGAGCATAAAAGGAATATTAATTTATGGTTTTTGGTATTAACTTGGTAACAAACCTGGCTAGTAAATTGATCTGCCAAGAAGAAATCCGGGAGTGTGACCTGAGATACATGGAAAATAACAAGTTTTGGACTACCCCAGAAAATCAGGGAAATGCAAAATCAATGCATTTGTAGGGACTTTTCTTGACCTTATAAAGAGGAGCACATATGCAGTGAAACAAGCATACGAGCAAGAAAACCCTGCTTGAGCGATAAAAGATGTTCAAGGGGCACAATAAAATAGCAATCACAACCTGCACAGTAATAATGAATGAATTCATTATGTAGTGGAGTACTTCTGAAACTATTTAATGGCAAAATCTTTAGACAAAACAAAACCCCTTACAAGAAGCAAGATGAGTGGAATAAGCTCAGTGAATGTTTTGTAATCTTTTGTCTCTGGATCTATCTGCATGTTTATATTTACAAGCACACCAGCTAGTGCTAAAACAGCTAGGCCAAAACTTAGGAGAAGGACTTGATTGTATCCCAAGTCAGTGCCTTGCTTAAAACCAAATATGAATGAGTGATTCACTCTGTACCGCCTCCAAAAGTATATATTTGCAGCATACATCAGCATGTGTAGAACTACGAATGCATATAGACTGCAAAAAAGAATGTTTAACACAATGTTTTTAATTTTTAGTACTATGTAGATTAATTATCTTCTATATGTTGATTTTGGTGTTTACATACAAAAAATGAAAAAATTCTTGTTGAGTGGGATAAGCTATTGAATTTTGAAAAAGTTACCTGTGCAATGGGAACAAGGTTTCCATATACTTAGTAGTCCCCAAGTCATCCAATATGTTATGGGTCCGAATGATTAGAATAATGGCTAACACTAGAGCTGTTGTGCATCCTGCTAAGTAACCTGAGAACATGTCCATACTCCACAGCGTCAAGAGAAAGAAGAAATGAGAATCAAAATTTGTCCTCTTCACCCCCAAAACATGCATATCTTGGTGCTTACCCATGGAAAATGTAACTCTATGTCTTTCTCTCTTTGCTTTTGGTTTCAAGATACTAATGGCTTTATTACGATTTGAGTTGTAAAAGTGCTTAGTGAATGTCTTTTCAACCCTATCCATAAACTTTGTGACCTGCCACGGGAAGTGTCAAGTTATGACTATTAACATTGAGAAACTTCAGTAAAAATATTTTCTAGTATAATTTAATCATAAACGATCATGTACAGTCAATTTGTTTGCTTTCATAAATATACTTTTATAGTAATTTATATAACTATTTTAGAAGTTATATGTACCATGATTTCTGATTGATTGATGTTACAAAATTTTTTATATCGATAGTGTATAGAAATTAAATTACAAGATAATGTATCTGAATGCTAGGCCTTGGTTTAGCATTTTCACCTCATCAGAGCTTCCAAGGTAGGAGTTGTCCACCGTTTTCATAAAAGGTTTAGCTGCATCTCTTGATGTGATCTGCATTATGAAGTTACTTTATGAAGTGATAGTGAGGAGAAGATTGCATGTTCAAAATTTGAATGCGTAAAATGAAGTAAAGGGAATTGAATTTTCACCTTATCATATTTCTTCATTATCTTTGAAAATGCCAAGGTATTTAGAAAGCTGTTAATTTCATGAAAAAGCTTAGATAATCAAACAGGAGAAACAAGAAGTAACTGAATACAATGGCTTCTTACATTACATTACCTATAGCTTTTTAGAAGCCTAAGCTTGCGGTAGAATTCAATGAACGACCGTTTAAGTTGTTCCTCAACTTTGTTCAGATTTTTTCTGCTGAAATTTAGTTCTGTATTGCCAGGGAAATTGAGAACACCTTCTATAGTTGAACGTGGAGTTTCAAAGGCGTGGTTCAATTTCACTCGATCAAGTACTTCCAAAGCAGCTGGTCTAGTACCCTTCATATTCTTTGGCTTCTTTACCTCAACTTTTGGTTTTACAATTTGCTTTATATGGTCTTGATCATCTAATTGTTCATGATGAGTGCTGCCCTCTTCAATCACATCCATCACCATAGCAATTAAACTTGTATGTACACTTTTATATGTATTAAGAATACAAGTTATGTTAAATTTGAAAATAGGTTGTGAATACCATTGTGAAAAGTTAGCTAAATGGTATTAAATTGACGGAGAAAGTCAAATAAAGAAAAGGCTTTCATCTTCAAGAAAATAAAATTCTTGTGCTGACAACTATTAGTTAAAAGATAAATAGAAAAAAAAGTCAAGTTCAAGGAAATTAGGAGACATTAATAAATGTTGATGAAAGAATAAAGTTAGAAAAAGTCTTACGTAAATAAGGCACGATGATAAAAGTGGTAAAATGGCGTTAGAAAATATATAGGTGGTAAATGTTGAGTGTAAATTACTATTTTTTACCACTTTAGTTAACGTTGTCTACTTCTAAAGACTAAAGTTGAATTTTTTGAAATTATAGTAACAATTTTTTTTTTTTTTAATTTAGAGAAAAAAATAGATTTATTTCAAATTTCAAAGATAAAAACTTAGTTAAATCTTCTTTTAATAATAACATTATTTTTTTTATTTTTTCTTTCTCTTGTTTATATTTCTTTTTCAAAATTTTAATCTTTTATAGCCTAATTTATATTTTTAATGATAATTATATTATATTTTTAACAAGATACATATTTTACCATAAAAGGATATAAATAAAATAGTTTTAAAAACTAATTTTTTATGTATTAATAAATTGGATGTCTTTTAATCTTAATCTTTCAAATTCTGATAATAAAAGTATTTGTTTGAATAATTTTTTAGAGACAACTCAGTTGCTAAAGCTGAATGACACGTATATACAGGAAAAAAAAAATCACTCTCAAAGGGTGTATGTATCTTTGGAAGGCAGAGAAAGATTAAAAGAAAAAAAATAAAAAAATAAAATATTAATAATAAAGATAGGAAAAGAAACACCTAATTGATCATGTTGAAGCATAATTAACCTTGTCTTACAACATAATTGATTGTGTTGCTTGATTTTACGAAAATTCAAAATTCTCAAAAATAAAAAAACACAGCATGAAAACATTTAAAAATATTTAAAATCACCAATAATTAATTATGTTGTTTTTCTTCTTTTTATTTTTATTTTATTTATCTTTTTTTTTTCTTTTCTATCAAACCACGTAAAAGTAAAACTCTTGCCATAGGCTTGCCCACTTTTCCCACCCTTGATTTTTTCCGCAGTCCACCTTTATGATATATGATTGTTTTTTTCTTTTTCATTTTATATATTAGTTCTTCTTTGACAATATATCTTTATTTAATTTTATGTATTTTGTTGTTCACAATGTATTTTCATTTTATTTATAACAAATACAACAATTTTTTTTACAAATAGATAAGATAGCATAGGTAAAAGAATTTTAATTAGTAGTTTTTAAGAAAAGTGATCAAAATTGATTTAATATTGAATTAACATATATTTTACAAAATTCAAGATAAATAATAAAAAACGACAATTTTTTTATACAAATAGTTAAGATAGCATAAGTAAAAGAAATTTTAATTAGTAGTATATAAGAAAAATGATAAAAATTATTTAATGTTGAATTAAAAAATATTTTATAACAATCATGATAAATAATAAAAAAACGACAATTTTCTTTTATACAAATAGTTAAGATAGCATAAGTAAAAGAAATTTTAATTAGTAGTATTTTAAAAAAATGAATTTAAACATATATTAAAATTTTAATCTATTAAAATAAAATATATAATCATTGATAATGATGTATGGTTTTAATTTACTGTTTTTGCAAAGTAATGCGAATTAACCACGGCAACAGCAGCGTATGTTACTAAAATTGCTGCATGATAAGCAATGGCCAACATCTTAACATGCAATCGAACTCACGAATTTAATTGGAATGAATTCACATATTAAAAGGTTATTATACTGTGAATTAATCATTAATTATTATGTACAATAAGATTGGCAATTTTTATAATAATTCTTTTAGAAGTTATATTTAAGATTTTTTTAATTAGTTTTTTTTTTCTGTAGAGATAACTGGTGTCTTTTAATGAAGGATATAACCTTATTTGATCAAACCAAATAAAGTTATTATAGATGATAATTTAAATATTTAATATAACTGTATATTCAATATAAATTTTTATATTAATATTGTATTAAAATTACACTCATTAAAAAATATTAATTTTTGTAATAATTATGCTTAAATCAATATCGAAGATGATTTTTAATTAATTTATAGGAGCTGCTTATGCTGAATTTCAAGCCATTATATCAAGTGATGGATTCTTTAATTTGATGGCCTTTATGTCACATAATCGAAAAGAACATTCTCATGTGTAAGTTGTAAATAACTTGTATCAATGTTGTCCCTGATATCTCATCTATTCATATTTTAACATGTGGTTTCATTTGGTTAAGTATGAGATTTTAACAAATTCTTAATTTATAAAATTATTTAGAGTAAATTACATAAATATTTTTTTAAAATTATATAAATATCTCATATTTTTCTATTCTTATATTAATTCTCTTTACTTTTTGAAAATACACTGACACTTCCTTATATTACACTAACACTGTCTTAATGTTTGTAAGCATTACACTAACATTCTCTTTAATATTATATTAACACTTTAAAAAAAATTATTATAATGATAAAAAAGATAAAAAGATATGTGTAATTTTATAAAATTTTAAAAATATTTGTATAGTTTTATAAAATCTTAAAAAATATTTGGATAATTTGCTCATCTATTTAGTATTCATAACTTAATATTGGAAAATATTTTTATTTTAACAAGTAAGAATTGCCCATCTACCTTTAAGTGATAAATAGTTAATTACTAAGTTCTATGCTATTGTATTGAGCATTTCATTAACATTGATTATATATATCTTCCAAGTTGTCTATACTGAAGGACCTGAAATAGTCATAGAACTAATTGATATGGTTGCATCATTTGATAACAGGGAGGATGGTAAACTAGCATCTAATGAGGGAGAGAGGTCATTCACATCATAGAATTTTTCATGCTGTTGATATGACCACTAAAGAGGTTGAACAGGCCCTCTTGAAGGCAATTGTCAACAATCTTAATATATGTGTTTGAACACCATTTTTCTGTGTTTAAATGCTTATATGATAGTGCATAATCTTATCAAGTGGTTCTGGACAAAATTTGACAGTATTTCATATCAGCACAAAGTCATAACTCTTTAGTTCATTTACTTCTTAGCCGTTTTTCTTTGCATTTTTTGTTATGAGATGTAATCTTCTATTTTTGCATTTAGCATTTGTCTTTGAAAAAAAAAAACCCTGTTTCATTCATTATAAAACAAAAATTGATACAGCTTCAATCCTCTTTAAGGACATGTTGCATTGGCTTCAATCCATTTGTATAATATTTAATTATGATGTGAAAGAACAAAACCTATCTATTGTATTTAATTATATTTTTTTGTTGGATGAACACAACAAAATATTTAATAATGTTAGAGAAATTTTATAAATAATGATATAAAATTAAATTATAATTTAGTTACTTTTAGGTAGCTAATTTGATGACAAAAAATAATATATTTTGTTTAAAATATATTTTAAAAGATAATTTTAAATTTGAAGACATGTTTTTTAATTTAAAAACTAATATCTGCATTTTTAATTAGGGAAAATGATTTATATATAAACTTATCAAATTAATGAAACATCTTTCATTTGACTAATTGAATCAATATTATTTTAAAATTAGTACATTCAAATAATATTATCATTCAATTTTATTTGAGATTTTATAAAGATATAAAATTTCTATGTATATAACGTTTTTTTTTTTTAAAAATGTACATAATTTACTTTTGAATAATTGGATTTTAATTATGACAGATGAATTTCTTTGTGTAATGCTTATAATATATATCTTTTTAAACTACGAGAATAAATAGTTTATTAAATATATTTTTTTTAACTCAAGCACGTCTTCAAGAAAGATCATTTTTTTTATAAATATTTTGTTTATTCGATCACCTCTTTATTTACTCAGTTAATTAATTAAATTATCTACTCTATATGAATGATATAAATATTTACATTATCAAGCGGGGACAAAATTTTATATTAAGACAAAAGAATAATTATAATATCACTTCTTTGTCTCATTTTATTCTTAACAATTCATTATTAGATATGATGAAAGTTATCTTAGTCTTTTTTTTTTTAATTTTAACTTATTTTGTGAACCATAAAAAATATAATTATTTTTTTATTAAACAATATTATCATATTTAATTTGTTGTCATCAATTTATAGAAAAAATTTTCAAAAAAATATATACTATAAATTTATATAAATTATTCAAGGAAAGAAATTTTATTTTTTTATATATAATTTATAAATTTGAACATTAACATATTATGTTACATGAAATGTTATCAATTTTAATACACACTCTATAGATTCATAAAACTTATTTATGGAAAGAAAATTTTGAAGAAAAATTTATATTATAGATTCATAAAAAATATTCAATATTTCAAATTTTTTTTATATAATTCATGAATTTTAATTTTAATATATTGTATTTTAATATATTCAATTTTATACTATTCTTT
>JAMLFT010004040.1:0-20473 GCA_026544285.1 Pachyrhizus erosus | reverse complement strand
AAGGTATAAATATTAATATGAAGAAAAAATATACTTAATTTATAAAAAATTCAATAATTATTTATATTTTTTTACCAATTCATTAAAGATAACATATTAATTAAGAAAGAAATTTGTAGATATTTTTTTAAAATAAAATTAAAAATGACAACAAGCAATTTTGTATTTTTAGTTAAAAATTAATTATGAAAAGAAATTAATAAATTATTTTAAAATAAAAATTGATAAATTAATTCTAGAAAGTTGGTAATCTAGCTCTTTCATCAAGCTATTAAAATCATTTATACTTAAAAAATGTAAATTATTTTCATAATTTTTTTCTTTTCAATGTTTTCATTGTTCCAACATAGATTGCACTTTAGATATTCTTTTTTTTTTTATCGTAATTCTATTTTTTTGTCTTTTTCTTTTTTTTCTTAATTATTAATATGCATTTCTTCAATTGCATTTTTTTTTCATGTCTTATTCAATCCTATTTTTTGTATGTTTTCTTTGGAATACTTATGAACTTATATGTTCTATATCTTTGATTTACTATTAAGATAATTTATCATGATGATTATGTTATGTTATTTTTTTATTCTTTTTTTATCTTATTTTTTAACTTATTTATTTAGATACAATTGATCTCTAAAAATTGTCTTTTCATATACAATTTATTGTGTTATTATGTTTTCAATATTTTCTTTAAACTTCACAAATTATTATAAATATATTAGTTTCATGATTATTAGATATATCTATTGTGTATCTTATTATAATAAAAATATATGTTGAGTATCACTTTAATGACTTTTTTCTAAAAATTTTAATTGATTGGAGATTTTATATTTACACGTCATCTTGATCTCATCCTATATACATAATTGTTATGAATTTATTTTTTTTATAATAAACAATAACAATTAAATTCTTCAAATTTTTACTTAAAAAGTAAGACAATGTAATCACAAATCTATAAAAAAATTGTTTATATGTATTTTTATGTATATATATTATTTTATTAAAATATATAATGTGTGTATAATTTTAATAGATTTATGTAATGTTAATTATGAGTGAATTAAAATTTTTAAAATATTTTTTTAAGATTAGAAATATGATTTGATAAGTGGATATGTGTTTGTAAAAGATATATCATTAATTTAAGTTTAAATAAAATAATAATTTTGATAAATGATTAAACATGACATTTATTTATAGAAATAATTAAAATAGACTTTATTTATGAAAATAATAATCAAAATATAATAAATATAAAATAAAATATAAAATTTTTATTTATTTATGGAAATAATAAATGGAAGACTATTTTAAATTTTAAATAAATAATAATTTATGGAAATAATTTAATATGATATTTACTTCTTTAAATATATAAATATGAAAATTATTTTTGCTTTAAATAAAAGAATAATTTACATAAATAATTTAATTAAAAATTTATTTATAGAAATAAAAAACGAAAGAGTATTTTAATTATTTTTTTTAAGTAAAATAATGATTAAGAAAATAATTTAATATGAAATTTAATTACTAAAATAATTGAATATGAAAATTACTATTTTAAAAATTATTAAATATAGAATGTTGATATATTTATGGAATTAATAAATGAATTAATATTTTAAATTTTTAAATAAAATAATAATTTCTTAAAATAATTAATATTAAATTTATTTATTTAAATAAATAAATAAAGATTATAATTATTTTTGTTTTAGTTAAAAGAATAATTTACAAAATTAATTTAAAATAAAATTTACTTACCAAAATAAATGAATATGAAAATTATTATTTTCTGAAATAATTCAATTTAAAATATAAATAATCATAATAAAACATCACGCCAATTTTAATGAGATGTTAATTGATTTATTGAAATAATGAATAGATGATTATTTTAAATATAAAAAATAAGTTAATGATATTTATTTACAAAAATAATTGAATATGAATTTTTAATATAATAAACATCAAAATAGAAATAATAACAATTCACATAATGCTAATTTATGAAAAAAGTTAAAAATAATTCTAGATTAGTTGTAATTAATTTTTTTAGAGACATTGTTGAAAATCACAATCTACTCCTAATTTTGTAAGTTACATTTCAATTATATATTTTTTTTAAGTAATGGATATATTCATGTTAATTTATATATTACTTTTTATAGCAATATAAAAAAATAATTTTTTATTGAAATTCTTTTAATTATTTTTAGATATTTTTTAATAATATAAAAATTAACAAAATAAATATTATACTCGTTTATTCATACAGAAAATTAGTTTTTTAATAAGTCATTTGTGCATTGCACGAGTATTAATTATAGTATGTAATTAAAACATAATACGAGTGTAATTTATAATATTAGTTAAAAAAAACAAAAATAATTCCAAAAACATAGAGATAAAAAGTAAATATCGTTATTATAAATTATCTTGCTATATATGATGCCCTGTATGATATGTTTGATTAAACAGAATTACAGAAAAAAAAAATATAAAAAATATAAATTACATTGACGTTTTCTTTCTTTCTTTTGATTAATTAGAAAGAGGGTGAAAAACATTGACTTCTTAAAAACAAACATCAATTTTATTTTTTATGCTTTTATTCCACTGTTCTTCTATTAAACTTAAAAAGTTTTGTATCTTTCCTTATTTTCTATTCACCCAATGAATGGTGTTTTACCAGTAGTGCGGTTGGAGCAAAGAACATTTGCCGAAGCCGTTGATAAGTAGTTTACTATTCGTTATTGGTTGTTCTGATAGAGATCGGACCTAACTATATAAAGAGTATACCAAATTGAGTTCTCTTGTGTTGTGTTTTGTTTTGTTCATCATTTGTTTTTTGTCTCCAACAGAAACATTACACACACTAGCAAGTAGCAACCCATGGCTTGCCTCTCTGTGTACAAGAATCCCAACGAGTCCATTGAAGCTCGTGTGAAGGACCTTCTTTCCCGCATGACTCTGAGGGAGAAGATTGGTCAGATGACCCAAATTGAGCGCGCTGTTGCCACCTCTTCTGCCATTAGGAATCTCTCCATTGGTACCCCTTAACCTCCCCCTCTTGTCATATGCCTCTCCATGTTCTCATTTTCTGCAGGGTTTCCACTTGTTGGAGGCTAGAATGAATTTGAGTGACCCAATTGAGAGTGTGCCTTAAATATGGGAAATTTGATGATTTTTTTTTTGTGTATTCGTGCCCCCGTTTTGTGCAAGCACTGAACTTGTTGGAATTTGAAATGAATTTGAGGGACCCCAATTGAGAGTGTCTTAAAAATGGCAACTTTGATTATGTTTCTGTCCTGTGGAAAAATTATTACATAGTATAAAACCAATCTTCACATGACACACAGTCTAATCTTATTATTTTTTCTTTCTCATAAATTGAAAATCTCCATATGTCACATGAGCATTGGCCGGGACCATGTGTACGCAGTGAGTCCATATAATAATTTCTCATATTTGTGCAATAGACATGGGGTGATCCCAAATATGTACTAATTGTGCTCCCATTTTGTGTAAGCTTTGGACTTGTTAGAATTTGAAATCAATTGAGAGTGCATCTTGAAAATGGGAACTTTGATGTCTCTGTATATTTGTGTCAATATTTTGTTCAAGCTTTGAATTTGTTACAATGAATTTGAGGGGGCCCAATTGAGAGCGTGCCTTAAAAATGGGAACTTTGCAGGGTGTTTGGTTCAAGAGTACCTTGTTTGGTTCAAAAACTTGGATGAGATGGAAAATGAGGGGGCTAAAATCCCTCCGCTCCTAGCTTTGCCTCCCTCCTTCAATATTGGGGAATTTAGAGGAGAGGAAAATTGGTCTATAATTTTTAGACTGTATGGACTAAATTGTCTGCGTAATTTTGTTTCATCTTTCATCTTCTCATATTTTCCCTTCCTTTTAACTAAATGCACTGTTGGTATCTCTTGTGTGTGTTTGTATTGTTTTGGATTTGACCCTTTTTGGTGTTTGATTATATGTGCACTTTATAGGGAGCATACTCAGTGCTGGTGGCAGTGCACCATTTGAAAATGCACTGTCGTCTGATTGGGCTGATATGGTGGATGGCTTTCAAAAATCAGCTCTGCAGTCGCGACTGGGAATACCTCTCATCTATGGGATTGATGCAGTTCATGGTAACAATAGTGTCTATGGTGCTACCATATTTCCTCACAATATTGGCCTTGGAGCTACTAGGTTAGTATTCACTTTTCTCTGTGCTTTTAAACTCAATTAGCAAAGCTTAATATTATTACAGTGGAATGGTTCTCTTGTACTGGAGAGGGGAATGCACTAAAACAAAGATGCCAGAAATGGTGCTGCAATAATTTGCTGGATATGCTAAATTACATTGGCATTTGAGTTGATATAGGAGTCCTTTTTTCGCCATTGAAATCAATTCTAACTTTTCACTGGTAGTATGCTTGTAGGGACAGTGATCTAGTTCAAAGAATTGGAGCTGCTACGGCACTTGAAGTTAAAGCAAGTGGAATTCACTATAATTTTGCTCCGTGTGTGGCCGTAAGGACTTGCAATCAACTAATTTTATGAGTTATTATGCCAGAGAGCTACATAGGTCATGCTGCTTTTGCAAAGTAGAAACTAGAATAACTTGGATCTTCATTTGTGAAAGCTTTTTAAATTTTGAAAACTTTTCCAGAAAATGAAGCTCTGCCCCTGGTGCACTCATTATTTGTTAATCTTTGATCATCAGTGAACTCTATTTTTTGCATGACAATGACAACACATCCCATAAATCCTGGATTTTTCAATTAATTCTCATAGATTGTACCAGTTCTAAATATTTAAGAATTTTTTCATTCAAAAACTGCAGATGTTTATTATTATAATTTTCTGATAAAACTTGCGTCTCTGCTTTTTAAATCAGTTCCAAAAAGGAGTTAAAACAAGAAGGATGATCAAAATATATCTATATCTTTGCATATTTTTCCTTTCATTTTTTTTCCATTTAAGTTTCAATATCTAAACAATAATGGAATGGCAATTTACTTGGACAAATACACAGGTCTTGAAAGATCCTAGATGGGGAAGATGCTATGAGTGTTATAGTGAGGATACTGAAATAGTCAGAAAGATGACTTCCATTGTTTCAGGTTTGCAAGGCCAGCCTCCACAAGGACATAAACATGGATACCCTTTTGTAGCTGGGAGGTAGGCAAAAGTCATTCATATAAATTTTAACAAAATATTTTTGTTTAAAAGTATTGAAAATTAATATTACTGTCACAAAAACTATTTATATTGACACTTTGACAGCAGGATGACTACAGCATTTTGTTCTATCTTGCTAATATTTATTGTCTTTATATATCAATTTCCATAATTCCATTTTGGGAAAGGATTATTTCCCCTTCAAACATTTCCTCTTTTGTTCAGTTGTAAAATATGATTTCCTTGAAGCTTTCATGCTATTAATATTATGATACCTGTTTTCCAGTTTGTATATTTTCCTATTTTCTTCATTCTGCTCATGGCATCAACTTGTAATTATTTTGAAAAACTTTACTAAATTAATGATCATACATTTTCTTTATCAATATTGTCATCTTATGTTTAAGTTATACTTCAGGAACAATGTTATTGCATGTGCCAAGCATTTTGTTGGAGATGGAGGTACTCATAAAGGTGTGAATGAGGGAAATACTATATTATCTTATGAAGTCTTAGAGAGAATCCACATGGCACCCTACTTAGACTGCATTTCCCAGGGAGTTTCAACCATTATGGCCTCCTATTCTAGCTGGAATGGACACAAACTCCATGCTGACCATTTTCTCATAACTGAAGTCTTGAAAGATAAGCTAGGTTTTAAGGTAAAATATCCCTAATAAATGCATCTCCTTATCACTGGATGATTTTCGAGTTGCATTTGCATCAATATGCTTGAAAAGTATGTTACCCAATTTTATATGTTAACAGATGTTTTCTGTAAATTATGGATAACTACCAAAACCATATAGGTGGAGCCTCTTTAGGTTTTCTTTTTATTAGATACAAAAACTATTCAAGAGCCTCCACTTATTGCTCAAGCTTTTAGGATAGTTATCGCATGACACAATACCAGAGCATCTTTGACTAATAGCATGTTTGGATTTGTGGTGGAGAGCCTCAAACACCCGTTTAAGTGGCAACACTGATTTTGTCCCAAAAAAGAATGTTCGGTTGTTTTAAACATGATTTTGTTCCTAAAATAATGATAAACTAGAAGTGGAAACTTATTGCTTTTGTTTTGGGTTCAGTATTTTACACTAAGTTATACTACAAACATTCTTTTTAGATAAAAGTTTTCAAACACAAATCACTTCACTTTAACCAAAAACAATTTTGTAAAATCATGATCATTCAAAATCAAGTTTGTAAATGCTCACAGCTCGCCCAAACATATGCTAAGTAGTCAAGGATTCAATCCTTACCATCCTTAGTCTTCTAATAAAAATATATTTTCAGCACATGGTATAATAAGCTTGCACATTGTCTACACTCCAAAGCCCAAAAAGATCTTGTGAGAAGAGTTGTGATAGATATAAAAATCATTCCCAAGCTTCCTCCACCTAACAACTTAAGCTTTTAGAGCAGTTGGTTCTTGAACATTTCAGGAAAGTTGTAATAAGATATGATAACAATAACTGTAAATGTTTTTCATTATGTTTCTGGTTTTGATTATAACATTTTTTTAACCTAGTCTTAGACCATTGATGTTATAGGGGTTTGTGATTTCTGACTGGGAGGGACTTGACCGACTTTGCCAGCCTCACGGGTCAAATTACCGGTACTGCATCTCCTCTGCCGTCAATGCTGGAATTGATATGGTATAGATCTTTGGTTAAAAGAATCTTTTATCAGTGTGCTTTTCTTAATCTGTTTTCATCTATTCAATAAAATATGCAGGTGATGGTGGCTTTTAGATTTAAACTTTTCATTGAAGAGTTGACCTCTCTAGTTGAATCAGGGGAAGTACCTATAAGCAGAATTGATGATGCTGTCGAACGAATTTTGAGAGTAAAGTTCTCTGCCGGGCTTTTTGAATTTCCTTTAAGTGACAGATCTTTGTTAGATATAGTTGGTTGCAAGGTAAGCAATAACTAATCTTAGTTTGTTACCCATAGTTTTAAGAGTTTCCCGCACATAGTCAGAAAGATTATTTCTCTAATTCCTTATGGATGAAGTTTTTTTGGTTTAAGTATTCGTTACCTTCACAAATTATTCTAATATATGAAAAAATCTATTGTTATAAGTTATATGTTAGTGATTCAATTTACTACTTTCCTTATGAAAGAAGTATTTGTGTTGTAGTATTCATTATCTTCACAAATTCTCCTAATATATGGAAAAATCTATCCTTATATGTTAGTGATTCAATTTGCCCTACTCCTTATCATGTTTTACTTTGTTCCTTGTGTGGAAGTAGTGCAGTGTACAAGAAGGACACTTGTAGTCAGACTGTTTTCCATTATTTTGTCTTTGACTGTTTCAAGTGAACTTTGGTTCAATTTTGAGAAATATCAACATCATTGCAGCTAGTGGCGTAAACTATTGTTGCTAGCCTCTAGGAATTAAATAAATTGCAGCTGAGGGATTGAAAATTATTCTTCTCCTACGTGGTTTCTTTTTTATCCATCTTCAGAAATATTGTACATTTGATGTAAAAAATGTTACTCTAGAAGGTTTAAAACATTCTCATCAATATAAAGGGGAAAAAATATATAGAAATGGATAGACAGAAAACATTAATGGTAGTATTTTAGATCAGATATTTAGTTCTCTTGCGACAATTACAACTTATGGTATGCCATTGAACATATTTCAGTTTAGGAATGAATTAACCAGAAAAATCATTAATCAAGCAAATATGTTAACCTTCTATGATTAACAAATCTATTGGCTCATCATTCTAGATTAGAAATATGTTTGCCAGGGCATTCTAAATTTAATTTCCTCCCAAACATATGAGGTTATAGTATAAAGGGATGGAAGTTATACACTTATACTTTTGTGAGAGCTCTAGGAAACATAAATGCTTCAACTTAGATCATTAAAGTCAGGGGATCCTGATAAAGAACACAAATTAGTAACACTGACTCCCTTTTACATTTATATTATAATTATGTACTTCCCAAGCTCCTATTTCGTGGCATTTTAATTTTCTTATGTTCCCTGATTAATTGTTTGTTATTATCAAGAGTTGTTGAAAATTTTAACTCTGTTTTAACATAATACTATTTCTGCAGCCACATAGAGATCTAGCACGTGAAGCAGTTCGGAAGTCTTTGGTTCTGTTGAAAAATGGAAAAGATCTTAGCAAACCTTTTCTTCCATTGAACAGGAATGCTAAGAGAATCCTTGTTGCAGGAACACATGCTGATGATCTTGGATATCAATGTGGAGGTTGGACTAAAACTTGGTATGGGTTGAGTGGCCGGATCACAGTTGGTAAGTCATTCTTTTTTGTTGATTTTCCTAAGTTGATTGTCGACTTTCAAAATCAGAGAAACCTTGTTGCTTCTCCATGGTAGTGAAGTACTTGGATGATATTGTTCGGCATCTTGGGTAGTAGAGTAATTGTTGCTCATTTTATAAAACTAGAAATTCATCTGGTCTACCATTCCCTCCCAAGTGTCAAGTATACCTTTTTTGGGTCCATGTCTTAAATGCATATTCACGGAGAACATAAAGATTGATTTATATAAATCGCTAATGTTAATGCTCTATCTTTCCTTCTTAATACTATTCTTTGTCTATTTTCCTTGTTTAACATGGTTGTTACATATATATTGCTACTGCCCTTTTAGGAACAACAATTTTGGATGCTGTGAAGGCAACTGTCGGAGCTGAAACAGAAGTTATATACCAGAAATATCCGTTGAAGGGCACCTTAGAACTTAACGAATTCTCTTACGCAATTGTAGCTGTTGGTGAGGCTCCATATGCTGAGGCCTTGGGTGACAATGCAGAGCTTACAATCCCCTTAAATGGAGCTGATATCATAAGCCTAGTTGCTGACAGAATCCCAACTCTGGTTATTCTGATATCTGGAAGGCCTTTAGTCTTAGAGCCATGGCTATTGGAAAAGGTTGATGCGCTTGTTGCTGCTTGGTTGCCAGGAAGTGAAGTAGAGGGAATCACAGATGTTATCTTTGGCAGTCATGACTTCAAAGGTAAACTACCAGTGACTTGGTTCAGAAGAGTTGAACAGCTTGATCAGCCAACTGATGGAATTAATCCATGTGAAGCATTATTTCCTCTTGGTTTTGGGCTAACATATAACTAGGACAATTTACATGATCAGCCAAGGATTTGATAAAAATAGATTGTGAATAATAATACTTGCCCTCCATATTAGTTAACCACCTGGGTTCAATTGATATGGGTACAAAACTGTGTGAAGCTTGTATATTTAAAAGATAAAACTTACTTGAAAAGAGTTTCCAATATGCCAACCATAATCAATTTGTCCCCTCACAGTCCAATATTGGTTGTATTTACCTTAGTTATGAAGATGGGCTGTGCTTTCTCATGATATGCTCTCTACATTAGGGTTGCCTTATTTGTTCCTATATCAATAAAAATGTCTTTTGGTAAAGGTGTTCATAATTTAGTTTAGATTGGCTTTAAGTGGAAAACAAATAACCAAGTTGAACATAGAGATTTAAATAGTTGGATTTGGATTGTTTGATTCAAATTTTGGTTTTTCTTTATAATCAAAAACAGAACTTTGAAGTTTAAACTAAAGTAATTAGTAGTATTTTTATCCAGCATAATAATTTTGAAAACTAAACTAGTTATCAAAGCCTACTAATATTCAATACCATCAATTTAAGCACACAACTTTACGTTCGGAACCAAAATGAGACAACTCAATACAACATTAGAAAATATTATAAAATATAATGAAGTTAAAATATGATAATGATGTATCACTGGTTTGATTTGAATCAGTTTTAAAAAAAATAAAAATTGATCCAAATCAATCAACTTTCAAGTTAAAACATCAACCTAAAAATAATTTTGATTTTTTATTTTCTTCTTTCAGTTCGTTTGGTTGCAAACACTCTTACCCTCTGGAATGGAAAAATTGTTTTCCACTTCCTGTTTACTTTGTTTTTTCAACTCCAGCATTTTATGTGGATGTGTTTTTGAGACCGTGGGGACAAACCCTATTTGACAATCACTACCTTGCCTTTTGTTACCAAAGGCTATGTCTCAATTCTCATAATAGGCTTTTGTAAACAAGAGAATTATTTGAAAAAAATAAAATTACTTTACTATCTAATATTGTTTCAGATCCATTTTTTCACGTAAATTTAAGATAAGATAGCATAAAATGATGGTAATTGGTAAGACAAATGATGGATTCAAAGAACATTACCGAAGGCTATGTAGTAAAAACAGAAGTTACAAGACTTTAGAATCTCTACACAATGAAAGTATATTCGAATAGAATTGGAAGCAGAACTAGTATTCCGTAGAGGGTTAGTCTCACATCCATTATATTTTTATCATCAAAATAAATAAATAAATAAATCATATTTTGCTTCTTAACAATAGCATATCAGACATGCTGCTTAAGAAGAGTTTCTTGTTTGGAATTGTCGAGTCTAAAGATTCATATTCTCCCCCTGCCCCTTCTAAATTCTTGTTAAAAGTTACAATGCGTATAATGTGGAAAATCATTGTAGTGATTTACACTTGATTGATGTCCATGGCTTAGAGAGACGTCAAAAATATTGTTCTTACGTAAATACTTTCCCTTTTTCCTTTATGTGGTAGTGACAAAATATGCTTCATGATAGTTTGGTAGTTTCAAACATAAACCTTAGTGATGGATTAAAAAAAATTAAGTATAGAAAGTATTTGTTCACTGTTCACCTTTCTCGAAGTAGATTTACATGTTATGTTTAATCATATATAGGAACTCTGACAGTGATAGCAAATTTAGGTCTTTATTATGCCATTAATCATTTTCTTGTTGTAGTTAGTTCTTGGTGGTCTCTAATAAAAGTTATCGCTAGCGAGCGAAACCCTGGTTATTCTCATATCTTGATGTCCCTAGTCTATGACCAACAGAAATGACCTATGCTTTGAATGTTATTTGGGATCATTATTTCATATATCAACTTCAGGGATCATGACATACAAGTCTTCTTTGGCAAACTACAAATATCAATTCCTCTTACCGTAACACACATTCTAATGTAAAATCCGTTATTAAAATTAATTTAGACACATGACAATCAAATTTAATTATATCAAAATTACTTTTACCAAACTCTAAAATAAACGGACCCTAATAAGACTAATGTCTAAGACCAACTTTTCTACCCTAGCACCAATTTGATATAATTGATAGCCCTTTACAATTTGAATGTCAACTACATTTACACTAGTCAACTTTGTTCTATAAAACAAGATCAATTGTGTACATACACGAGAATTCTGAAGATGGTCATAATTGCATGAAAAAGTAGTAAAGTGTAAGAATTGGCTTGCTTTGGGTCCCATGTCATGACTTGGATACTTCAGACCCACTATTTTAGTTTTCTATTCTCAACCCAGTAGATCTCAAAATCTTATTGAGAAGACATGTCCTTACCGTTTCTATTTGTCTGTATGAACTCAAATCATTAACTTTGTGGCCGATATTCTAGTTTATTCCCATCGAAGATGAGATCTTCCAGATACAATTGCATTGCCCATTGATAGTGATAATGAGAAATGATGCACCAGCTTTTCGTCCTTCTCTGTTCTTTTCCAACGTGTGTAATTCAAATCTCATTAAACTATCATCATTCTCAGATTCTGGGTCAATGAATAAACATGGAGAGAATCCCACTCACCTTCTCATTGCCCCATAGACAGGACTTTGGATATGGTAAGCATGGTCAACCATAATCTCTTCATTTAATATCCAACATGTGTAACGATATGTGACCCATGTGAAAAATGTATTGATCTTTAAATAAGACATCTTTTACACTTCTTAACTAGTAATTGAATAAAAATGGTTAAGCGACTGACAAAATAAAATAAAATATATTTTTAATTTTGTATTTTTGACAAAATTTGATTTTAATTTTGATCAATTTGATTATAAACTTTATAAAAAATAATAATTTTTTTTCCTTTATTTAAATTGTCTGTCATGAGGGACAAAACAAAGTCTAGAAACCAAATTGATAAAAAAAATGACTAATACCAATTTTTATCAAAAATATATGGACTAAACATATATTATAAAAATTAAAATGTTATTAACATACTAACTCATATTTTTTAACATAATATTTATTATTGGTTAAAATTTATTAAAAATTATAAAATCATGAGTAAGACTTGTTAAATAAGAAGTGGATTTCATAAAATTTGGTGACTTTCAATAAATTTCAATCAATAATAAAGAGTGTATTTAAAAACATGTTTTTAGTGAATGTGTTACTAATATTTATCAATATATATATATAATATCCTAATGGTTTCATTGATATATTTTTTTTGTCTAATAAAAATAAAAATGTTAGTATAAATATTGAAAATCTACTATATTAATATACATCATACAAAAATATATCAATGAGGATGAATCTTAATGTTATGGTAAAATTGTCCTTTGCGATCAATTAATTATGAGTTTGAATTCAGATTCGGTCTCTTTATATATATAAGGAGCCTTTTGAAAGTGAGTGAAGCTTACCTTCATGTCTAAAATTTGTTTTTTGTTAGCATATAATATTTTTTATATGATGATAAATGATGATATGGTAAATAATATCCACCTAAAAACTTTCCCTGTATGCAAATTAAGGAGAACCAATTATGTTCATTGTATGCTAACGAGCTTGCAGTAATGTGTGTGGCTGTTTTGGATTTCTCCACTAAACTAAATTACTCATTGACCACCCTTAATTAGATCAGATGCGTTCTCCACCATTATTCCAAAAATAAAAATTGAAATTGTTGTATGAATTTGGTTATAACGAGTGCAATTGTTGATGGAAATAAGAATAAAGTGAGCAAGGTGCTTTTTAATTCCACTTGCAAAAAGGAGGTTTTCCTTTTGTAAAGGATGGTGGTTAGTCTTGTCATATACTGTGGCAAACCAAGTAGCAGGACCATTTAGGCTTATACCGCCATGCATGGTGTGGTTGTTTTATTATACCTGGAAGATTTTTTATCACTTGGCCAAGTTGCAAGGGAAGACAAGGGTCCTTTTAAAATGCGTCAATAACTTTCGAATTTCTATGAATAATTGACAATAAAGTTAACAAAAAGTGAAGTGCTACTTTTTATAAAGGGTCATATTTTTCTTCAAAAGAAAGTTTTGGTTAATGCTTGTAGAATTACATGTGGAATTGTATTCTATGACTCCTTGTGTGATTCTATAATTTCACCCCTCTCATCTTCATGAAAAAATGGTCAAATTAAATTTTATTTGGAATTTTTTTTTCAAAAATACTCATGAGAGAAGAAAATAAAATAAAAAATCAAATAAGTTTGTTTATAAATTAAAATTAAAATTAATTTAAAAAATAATTTTAACTTATACATAAAATAATTTTAATTTATGAAAAAAAATATTTTATTTTTCTTTTTTATATTTTTCTCCTATAGTGTCTATGTAAAAGTTTATTTTAGATATTTACATTAGTGTCGTAATTTAGTTTTTGTTCTAACACACTCCTATAGTGTCACATTCATCTTTCAACTTTATAAAAATTTACACTCAAGACCACCTTGCTTTGTTCAACATTCAATCATTCATTCCCTTATGAGAACGAAGCGCTTTGTCATTAACAGACGAAACACTTTGAAGCCCATAAAACTTGTCCACACCTGCATGACTTTTGCATTATGCACAAACTGAAGCATATATGTGCACACCTACTTGAAAAAATATATGAGATTGGTCCAAAACAAAGAAACAGTGAAATTGTGCAGATGGAATTTGTCTCGGCATATACTATTTCCCAAAACCAGGCTTGTAGAAAGTGGAGCAGATGTGGTCAAAATTATTTATTGCAGAGAAGAAAAGCTTATGAGTGATGATCTGCAGCTTTAATGAAATGCACACAATAACTTCTATTTCAATTATTGCAGCTATTTATTTACTCGGTTGTGAATCAATCATGTAATTAATTAATTTCTAGAGTCTCCTTCCCAGGAAAGTTTGTAGACGTGTCTTTGTAGGCACATATTTTAGAATCATGCACTTTACAAGGTTAATTATGCAGAATAAGTGCTTCACAATAGTATATATTAATCTAGAGTAAACTTAATTAGAAGGTAGCTATAACACACTGTATTAGCAACTTCATTGGTTATTTCATGTCAAAGATTATCTGCCACAATGCTTAGTTTGTCTCATTGGATACTTATTTATTTATTATTATTATTATTAGGTCCACAAAGCACTCTTTTCGGGAGGGAAGGTGTGGTGAGATTCTTCATTTACATTCTCAAAGAAAAGCAATATGTGGTCAATGAATTTTCTCACCCAAAAGGGAATCCAGAACTCATTTTGTGTGTATATATAAATGAGGACTATTAATTAAATCATATATGAAAGTCAAAATTAACACTTAAAGTCTTTCTAATGAGAGAAAATTACACTTCTGTTTTTGAAAGAAACTTAAATTATACTACGATCGTTTCCTCTAGTTTTAAAATTACATTTACTTTTCCTTCAAAAAAAAATTACATTTACTTCCTTTGGAAAATCAATGTATTATACCTAGATCTATTTTAACATAACAAAGGTTTTAGAGATGATTTTTGTGCATGGTTCACAATATCGTTGACAACGAGGTTTAACCTGTGTTGTTATATGAGAGACTTTAATACAATAATGATTTTGGTTTAAGTTCTAAAGTTGGTAAAAAAAAAAAAAAGGATGCGTAATTCATTTCATCTTTTAAAATATCAACATCAATAATAAGTCATTCAAAATTAGCAATTTGTGGCACTTAAAGTTGTGTGAAAAGAAAAAGAAAATCTTTAAATAGTTGTTTATAACTATTCATCGCCGACAAGTAATTAATTTATAATAAACTAAAGTGTGAACATTTCCCCACTCTAGTAAAGAGTGCAGTTTTTAAACAGGAGAAGAGAAATGTAATTTAAACATCTTCCAAAAGAATAGATTGTAATTTATTCCTTAAATTATTACATGATGATTTCTAATAGTAACATCCATGCTGTCGAAAAAAAAAAAAAAAAGTAACATCCATGTAAAATCTAATTATCAATTTTTGCACATTTAAATTCTAATATTTTTATTGAGAAAATACTCGATCATGATAAAACAGGAATCGTGTTATTTTATGCTAAATTGAACTCATCTTAGACACCTATATACATCTATTATCATATCTGATTAATAAATGCTAAATACTTATTTTTGGAAAAATAAAAGGCTTAGGTTGTCTCCATGAATGGGATCAACAATTTGAGCTAAGATATGGAGAACAGTGAAGCATTTAAAATTATGTTCAACAGAAGGGTTCCGTACGTATAGAATCACAATGACTATGATGCTTTCTTTGGATTTACTCGGTGAACAGTGTACAAACAGTCTTACCATCGTGCATTACCAAATTCTTTGTTAAGAATATATTACCCATCTAATCCGACATGAATCACGCTTGTACCATATGTTTCTATTTATTCTAATTAAATAACTAATTAATTTACATGAATCTCACTTTGTACAAAATATATTCGTGCATCTTAATCTTATCTTCGAAGAACCATTGCTAAGGTACTGGATTACGGATCTCTCAAACTTACTATTTTTTTTTTTTCCTTTAAACACAATTCCATCAACAGTATCCTTCCCATACATAAATGCCTCGCCATAGTACAAGGGACCCTTTCTCTTTAAAGTTAATATTTCATTCTAAACTTGGCTTAAAATCCAATATTCTTGAACGACATTGAAAAACCAAAGTTTGGTACTTGTTTGCCTCACAGCTTTCACCTTTCATAAGTTTGAGGTTGATGAAGAAACAAAATTTCAACACCTTCCTTCAAGTTCATATTCCAAGAAGGCAATAACCAACTAATAGTCTAATGTAAGATATTCACATAAAACATGGTAAAAAAGCACAGACACTGTACTAGTGAACTGAGCAAAAGACACTGGCTCTAGCCATAAATAATAATTCAAAACAACCACCACCACCACCACATCATGCATGGGAATAGTGTTGGGAGGGCTGCATTTGGAAAACCATGTTTGGTGTCTGAGGTCCTAAGTAAGAAGACTCATGAAGAGAACTTCTGTGCAGATTTTGGCCCTGCATCTTAAACCCATAAGAGTTAAAGCCATAAGGAGACATGAAAACTTGTTCATGTGCAGGATTGAGAGCCATAGCTACTCCTGCATTTGGCTGGTTACTCCACTGGAAATTCAATCCGGATGAGGTGGCACTAGAATTCGGCTGCTGGTGTGAGAGCATCACGGAATGCTGTGGTGAAGTGGATCTCTTGCTTTCATCAGAAGAAGTTCTGGTGGTTTCTGTGAGATTAACTGTTGTTATGTCATGGATGCTAGCCCTCCTCTTGTCTTTGCCTCCTGAAAGTTGCCTGAGGAAGTACTTCTGAGCATGGCTAGCAACCTGAGTTGGTGTCCGAGTAATCACAAAATTGCGTGATATGTTTCTCCAATCGCCTTTGCCATACTTCTTCAGCCCCAGTAGAAACAATCTGTGGAGAATTTTCACAAATCATAATCAAGTTTAAAGTTAAAACCCCACGCTGATATAAATCTCACACGAATTTATTTATTTGACTTAACTAACCACCCATATAGCTTACCTCACGAAAGCTAAAAAGACCTTTACCCAAATAACAAATATCCAACTCTTAATAACTAGATAACATTATTGCTCCTACTCCTAGGTTCATATATAAAGTACATCATTAACATAACTACATCCATTAATTCTTACTTCCCTCATGTACATCATTTTTGTCCTTTTCAAACTGATTTACATTTTCAAGAACCAAATAATAAAATCTTCACATAGTATTTCACACACACACAAATGGAATTAAAATTTAAAAGCAAAAGTAATAAACTATAAGCAACAAAATTACTTACTTGTGTTCCTCTTCAGTCCATGGCACACCTTTCTTCCTTTCCTGCTCAGGCGGTCTGCCAGACGAGGATCTCTTAGCAGTGAGTCCTTTGAAGCCATCATAGCTAGGAGTATTCACCCAGTCTAAGGTGAAGGGTGAGGTGGTGGTACTGTAGCCTGGAATTGGGATCAATCCAGCTTCTATGTTACAAACATCTGCTTCCAATTCCTTGTACTGCTTCACCACATCCATAACTGTCTTTCCTGGTATCATCTCAGCCACCTTGTGCCACCGATCCGGAGTGTCCTTATCATACACTGCAAGAGCATTTTCAAACAGCTTGTTCTCTGCAGAGGTCCATTTGGTATTGTTCCTGTTATCATCCAAAAGCCAATTGGAGTTGTACATATAAGGTGATGCAGGAGGGAGGATCTCCATTTCCCACTTCATCACACCAAAGTCACAACAAAAAGAAACACACAAACTATGGGAGCATGAAGAACAAGGCTTCAGCCAGTTCAGGATGGTTTGGTTTGGTGTGTGTATTTGTGGATTTCACTTGAAAGATTGCACAACTTTATGGGAAGCAGGGTTGATTCAGAGCAAGAGAGAGAGGGAGATAAGTGAGAAGCAGAGGTGGAGGTTTTACCACAACACTATCACGGATAAATCAACAAGCATTTTTGAAAGGAATCAGAATAGCCCTTTTTTTATGTGTAGGAAAGGAGGCATGCTCCTCAGGAATCTACAAAAGACCCACTTTGAAAAAATCAAAGAGAATGCTCCAAATTGAGGTTCAAGACTATTACCTAATTGGTCCAAAAGGAAAACCCTAGAAACCACTTGTGAGATCTAAATTCAATGAACTTCCCTCCCATATACTAGACTGGAACAGAGACACAGCAAAATTCCAGCGGAAAAAAATCCCAACAAAAAAAAAATTGACAACTTTCAGAGAAATAAAACTGACAAATTTTTCTGCAGCTTCAATTTGAGCTTACCCCAATTGGGAAAGTAATTAGAAGCTAAGGAAGAGCAAAAGGGGTGCAGCCAAAGACAATGAATGTACAAACCCAATTAGGAAAGAGCAGAAAGACTCAGAATTTATGAGGGAAGAGGGAGTAGAAAGAAAAGAAGAAAAGCTTGTTTAGAAAACAACACAAAACAAAACATTTTTTTTAATAAAAATTCCTTTTTCCTTGATGGTGAGCAACCAAGAAAAGAGAAAGAAATATTGAAAAAAAACTAAGCACAAAAAAGGAATAGGAGCCCCCCAAATGGAAAAGATGGAAATTATATGGGAGCTGAAAAAGCAAAGTGACCAAGCTTCAAAGAATGAATCTTAAAACAAACTTTGCTACTCTCTCCTGAAAGGGGAAGCACCACCAAAGGGAGAGAACCAAAAAGCAGTGGATGAAGCTGGTGAGCTGTGATTGGGTGCTATGTGTGGATCCTGCAACTAAATAAAAAGTTCCCTCTTATTATAATAGAGACCCCCCTGCTTCTGTGCACTTTTTATAAAAAATAATAATAATAATAAAGTAATAAATGTTTTGTAAATGCATCATTTACTTGTAAATATTATTTTATTCATTTATTTATTAATTCATTTAATTTTTTTTTTGTCTTTTTGATTGAGGTTCTAAATGAAACGGGCACTGGCAGCTCATCAAGCTTGGCTGAGTTGCACTAGTCAATGTTACGCACCACTTTGGGATATACATCATTCATATTTCGTCTTGACTTTTAAGGAGTTCAGTTTAATTTTCATGTAACCGTAATATATAATAATGTAATAATGTAAATAAACTTATTAACTTTTAATAATTATTAAGTATATTAATGATGATTTTTTTATTTAATGACAATGTAAAATTTACACTATCAATATATAAAAAATAACCTTAATAAAATATTACTTCAAATATGAAATGTAACAAACTTGGTATTGTGCTAATGTGTAGTTAAGTGATATTGTAAAAAGAAAAATTACATTGTGAATATATTCTAATTAAATTCCTAAAATCATTCTTCTTTAACAAGAATTGATACTTGCAATGTGTGGTGAAAAATAATTGATACTTGGATAGTCTTGTATAATTCCTTATCACTATTGATCTACCAGCATCAAAAACATTAAGGTAGGGTATTAAATTTGCAATAAAACTTGTGTAGAGAATTGTCTTAAATGCTAATAAGTGTTCTGAAAACATTAATTAATGAATTAAAACAAAAAATATTTTCTTAAAAATTATATGAGAACATAATTTAAAATTATAAAAAAAACGTATTTTTATACATCTTAATAAAAAAAATTACTTCTTTAATCAGTGTTTTATTTGTCATAATTATTTTATGGGATCCTTTTACAAGGTAAAGGAGTTAGGAAAATCGTACAAGTAATCCGTAAGAAGTAATGACTTTTATGTGGATTGAATTGACTATAAAATTACGTTAATTTCATGCAAAGCGTATTTTATTTAATTAGATGCTAATTATATATTCTCTTTGAAGATGCGTGTTTATTAATTTATTTTAATGCAATTTTTATGATTTTAAAAATAAGTTAAACTTAATTATTTTCAAAGGTACTCCAAAAACTACACCCACCTTCATATACCTTACTGAAACATTTTTATTTGTGAGCATTAACTAAAAATATAATTTATATTTTAATAATAAAATTTAATAAGAATAGATTGCTAACATACAATATTTTTTCATATTGTCATTTAACTATAACTTATTATATATTATAAAATTATTAACTTTTATAATAATTGTTTTATAAATTATATGTATAATAATTTCCATTTGATTAGCATCATAAAAAGTTTGAACTAACAATTTATCGAAGTTAAGATCATCAATGATATTACTTAACAATAAATTCTTATACCATTTCATATAGCAGTACGTCAATTTTTTTTATTATATGTACATATTATAGTAATATTAGTAAACGGTATAAAAATTAATTCTCAAGCAATATCATTAATTATCTTATCTATTTTTCTTTAATGTATGTATAATATTAAATGGTATAAGAATTTATTATCAAACAATATCGTTTATTGCTTTACAATAAATTTTTATATGATTTATTACTATTATAATATATTTTTTCATTTTAATTGTCCTTTTATGTTTTTATAAAAATTTATTTAATAAATAAATAAATAATAATTTTATTAAACTAATTTTAGTTTTAATTTATTTTACTGAATACGATGGAAGATAATAATAATATTTTTAAAAAATATTAAGGATATAAATAAAAATAATAATTAATATTATATTAAAAGATTAAAATAATAATTATTTTAGGATAAAGTTTTTATTTTAAATAGATCGGAAGAGA
>JAMLFT010004039.1:0-20550 GCA_026544285.1 Pachyrhizus erosus | reverse complement strand
ATAAAATAATTATATATAAAATTTTATTTTAAATTTTTTATTTATTAAAAATAATAATTAATAATATTAAATTAATTTATAAAAATTTTAAAAATATAATTTATAAAAAAAAATTACACATAATTAATATATCTGTTGAGTGGAATATGTTAGGATAGTGTCGTGGTTCAGCAAAGAGTCACATCTGACAATGCTTCTCGTCATCTCACGCCTAGGTGAAGAATTCCATATCATTTCTCTATATTTTTAATAATCTTAAAAATTAAATGATATTTTTTATAAGTTTAAATATTAAATTGAGGAGTAAACGGTTGAAAAGTGAAACTCTACGCGTTGCAGAGTTAAGTTATCTGTCTCGTGTCGAGGAATCAAAACCGAAGCTCAGAACTAAAAAAGCACCCGCGATTCTCGCTTGTTTTTCGGAACTATCCCTGTATCGTGTCTCAAATACAGTTTTGGTTTTGGTCTTTGAGTTCCCTGTCTCTTTCTCTTTGAGTCTTTGCCTTTGCTAAGCACTTTTCGTAGTCTTTATTTTGTTGTTTCGTGTTTCATCAGCCATGATTAGAGGCAAAGATCTCGTTCCCAATGGCGTTGACTCAGAGGGGAAGAACTCAAGGAGCAAGGTGCAACATCAGCATCATGTTTTTGCTCATGGCAAGGAACACCCTCAAGAGAAAAAACTGAGCTACCCAGACAAGAAGGTTGGCGTTGATGAGTTTCAGTCAACACCCTCAAAGATTGCCACTTCTGGGTTGCAAGAGTTGACCCTCAGCTATCTCTGTGACAATCCAAAATTGGGTCTTGCTGAGAAAGAGGCTGGTGATAGAAGCTTGGTGAAGGGCAAAGAAGTTGTTGTTTATGGGAATTCAGATCAAGATGAGAAACGCCAACCGGGGTTTGTTTTAGTAGAAGGAGTTAGTCTCTCAAAACGTGATGAATTAAGATTTAAACCATCGTTGGTTGAGGCGTCTACGTTCAGTGCACAACAATATTTCGAACAGGATTGTCTTCTAAAGAAGGTACCTGATGGAAACCAAAGACAAGATCGAGATGACAAATGGGTAGAGAGGGATTTCTTGAGTTCGAGTGAAACAAGGGAGAATTCTTCAAAGAGATCCATTGAGGAAGAGTGTGAGAGTGAGAAGAATGGTGACAACAAGAAGCAGAAGAAGCTTGAGACGTTTAGTCTCTCTCTTGCTTTGCCTGATGTGTCGCTCACAGCCTCAAACGCTTTGCAAAATGGTGACCAGCTTATTAGGCCAAAGCCTAGTAAGCCATCCACAAGGACCACAACTACAATCAATTCATGTTCAAATGATTACACAGCAGCTTCTTTGTCCCATTCTTACTCTCACCCTTTCTCACACAACCTAAGTTGCTCACTCACCAGAAATTCAACCGAGAATTTTGAGTATTCACACAGCAAAGATGATCAAATTTGGCATTGTGGGGAGGGGACTAATGGGTCAGTTCATAGCAGGTTCCAGCCAATAGGAGATGGGGTTGCTCTGGCAAATCATTCCTTCATGCAAGGGAATAGTCAGTATAAGGCTACTAGCGCAGATAACCAATCTTTTTTCCCTTCAGAATTGCCTGCAAGAGTGAAATTTGAAGCTCAGTCAGAGGGCTCAAGGGGAAAGAATTCTGAGAAACTGAGAGGCTTGGAAGGTGGGAAGATGATGAAGTTTTCTGCATCAGACAGAGTTCTAAGAGAAATTGTCTCTGAGTCTATCCCAGCCATGGCATTGACATTTCAGGAGTTCACTGATGAAGTCATAACTTCAATTAAGGAACACTTGAAAGGTCTCATTGAAATGCCAGAGAAGAAAGGGGAATTAGAGAGCCTCCAGAACCGGCTCGGCCGAAGATCTGACCTCACCAGAGAGACTCTTTCAAAGTGTCATAAGGAGCAGCTAGAAATTTTGGCTGCTATCAAGATGGGGCTTGGGAGTTTCTTGTCTGGTAAGTCCCAATTCTTGGAGATGGTGGAAGTTTTCTTGTACATGAGATGTAGAAATGTGAACTGCAAGAGCTTACTGCCTGTTGATGATTGTGACTGCAAATTTTGTTCTGGAAATAAGGGGTTTTGCAGTTCTTGCATGTGTCCTGTTTGTATGAGCTTTGATTGTGCAAGTAACACTTGTAGTTGGGTCGGTTGTGATGTTTGTTCCCACTGGTGTCATGCTTTCTGTGCCATTCAGAGGAATCTAATCAAACCTGGGCCTAGTTTGAAGGGTCCTTCTGGGACCTCTGAGGTGCAGTTTCATTGTCTTGGCTGTGGACATGCTTCAGAAATGTATGGATTTGTTAAGGATGTCTTTGTGTGTTGTGCCAAGGATTGGGGCCTAGAAACCTTGATGAAAGAGCTTGACTGTGTGAAGAGGATTTTTCGGGAAAGTGAAAATCGCAAAGGGAAGGAATTGCATATTAAAGCGGAAGATATGCTGTTAAAGCTTCAAGCTAAACTAGTTTCTCCTTTGGATGCCAGCAACTACATCACACAGTTTTTCAGCTGTAAGTCTCTGAACTGTGGTCTTTTAGTTTTCATGTTCATTTGATCAGTTCAAGTGTTTATCAAAACATTTGTGTTATTAAACACCTTACAGCTTTTAAATGAGAATCATGCAATGTGAATATATCATTATTTTCTTCATGGATTGGTAATACACATCAATTTTATTCAACGTGTAAGATGTGATTGAGAGAAAGCATTAATGTTGATATATAGAGACTTTTTTAGAAAGTAATAACGACAGACATTCAGACAATGAGGCAGAACATTGTCTTGCTATTTAACCTTTAAAATGAGTTATCTTTCCATGTCTTATATTTTTGTAGCCACAATACTTGAGAATGCTATGTATAATATGAATGAATTTTAGATTCTGCCAGATGTTCAATAACATCAAATAAAGGTAAGTGGAATATTATGCAAGATTATGGCATTTGATGTCTAACTGATTCAAGATTTAGATGTCATTTGACAATTGGGTTATGAAATGATTTTGTAATGTCATTTGATATCTTGTTAAATCAGTTGCTTATCATAAGTTGCAGAGATAAAAGACAAGGAATGTCCTTTTATCACTGAGGCCTCTATACTTACATACGTATTGGTTCTAGTCTTCTGGTTCTTGATTTAAGTGAATAATGTGTTGTTACTTTGAGCACTCGTGCCTAAGATGGGTTTTACAGATTTGGTAGATGACTGAGATGAATGTCTTTAATCATTAGGCATTAGCCACTAAATTAACTGAAAACATGCTTCAAATAGTTCAACTGTTGTATGCATGTATTTCCCTCACTACATATAAAGTAGCAATCTTAAAGAGTTGATATTTGTTTCAATATGCATGTGAGTCTGTTTTTCCATCAAACTCAAATGTCCCCACAAGTGTGTTTGCTTTTCCATTTTTACCATAGCTCTTGCTAAGCTTTTTATGACAAATGCTTGCTTGATTTGATTATACTAATGATATCTAACTTGAAAATTTTTTTCTGGTAAATAGACGCTGATGGCATGTCAGACTTTCCTGCTTCTGGTGTATCCTCAAAGGATTTGTCGGCATCTAAGGCTAACCTTAAAATGGACACAACATCATCTCTTCCACAGTCCACTTCTCAAATACCAAAATATACTTATGACATGAGCTACACTAGGTCAAATGATCTTCAACAAAAGGATCTCAAAGCCTACCTCTTAAGTGAGAATAAAAATGAGACTGATTTCCACTTAGAGGCTCTATTAAGGACAGGAGGAGGGCTTGAAAGCTTGGAGAGCATCGTTCGGATAAAAGAGGCCGAAGCCAGGATGTTCCAAAACAAGGCAGATGAGGCAAGGAGAGAGGCAGAAGGGTTCCAGAAGATGATCAAGACAATGGCTGCACAGATGGATGAAGAGTATGCAGAAAGGCTTGGCAAGCTTTGCTTGCATGAGGCAGAGGAAAGGAGGAATAAGAAATTTGAGGAACTCAAAGTCTTGCAAAGTTCCCACTATGATTACTTCAACATGAAAAGCAGAATGCAAGATCAGATTCATGGCTTGTTGAAGAGAATGGAACCAACAAAGCATCAATTGATTTAATATATTTTGTTGTTGTTCTTCTTTAATATTTTTCTCTCTAGAACACTAGTAAAATGTGTGTCCTTTATTCATATAGTGCCAATTTTTATTTTGCTTTTTCTTCTTCAGAATAGATAACTTTCTATTGATAAATTGAAGAATTAAGTTTTGCATCCTGCATTTTTTTTTTCACAAAATTGAGAGGGGCTTAAACGAGAATTTAGCCATACTTTCATGAGAGCTTGCAGTTCCTGTTTATAATGCAAGACAAAAAACAGCTAGTGAAAATTTTCTTTAGTCCAAAATCAAAGTTGCATATAGATTTTGATTTCTCTCTGACTTATATCTGATTTATGTTAATTTATCTTTTTTATAGCAGTTTACTAACGACCAAAAACATTTGTAATTGTCTAAATTGCTAGCAATTATTTGCGTAATTTTTTTTAAAAAATATAATTATTTTAATAATTTTAAAAACAAACTACAATTTGGTCAAAATGTCTTGTACCTGCACTGAATTTGGACAAGTCAGTCTGGAAAAGGATCTATATTATGATTTGATAAGTTTGTCCCTAATATGCTTGATAGATTATTCTCTTAGCTTTGCCACAGTGATGTAGGAAAAATTTAAGAATATGATTTGTTACATAAACAAAACTATACTAGGATGGGCCAAAAAATAAGACTATACTAGAGGTGGAAAGAGAATATTTAATATGATTAATTATAGGACACACCAGATGGGGCAAGAAGGAGAATAATGTTCAATGGTGTCCTCCTAAAACATTATTATTCAAAGACTTGTTTATTTGAACACTAATTATTGAGGCTTCGTGCACCATAGGAGGGTTGGTGCATGTTTTATCCTTATATATATTATTTCTCAGTTGGATTGACTTTAAGGAAACATACAATATTTATTGTGGCCAAGTCACTTACCATTTGCTATTGTCAATTGCAGAAAGTCAACACTTTAATCTTACAACTGAATTGAATTCACATCACGCTTGAGCAAAGTAATCACTATAATTTTTCCCAAAAGGATTAACATATGTGCTACATAGTTTTGTTATATGGGACCCAATTTCTTCTAATTATCTTTGAAGATATTTTATTTCATGATAGAATATTAATGATAAATATACATAATCAAATAAATGTGAATAGCCTGGGACGAAAATTTACACATCTTGAAAATATTTTAAAAATTAGATGCAAACCTTAGCGTTGCACAGCTACATTAGAAAATATAAATTTGAATTTTATTTGGTTAAAGAGTATATTTTAATTTACGTACAGTTAATGAACATTATGTTTTTTGAGTTACATAAAAAGTGTCCCTTGAAAATTTTTGAGAGTTATTAGACGCAACAAAGGTAAATTGATGTGACAGTACATATTTAGGGCCATATGATAAAAGGCAAAATATTTATTATTCTTACTATAACAACGTACATTAAAATGTTATCAAAGCTATATGCGAACCACAAGACTTTAGAACACATGCTAACTATGGATTTCTTTATATTAATAACAGAATGATTCTTGCAAATTTAGAAAAGAAACTAATTAAGTAAATATGGGCAAGAGTCACTTGTGAGATATCAAAGCAGCAATGGGTTTAGTATTTATTGTTGAAGTTGATTTTCTTTTCTTTTTCTTTCCTTTGCTTTCTAAGAACTCAGGTAAAATGTGTGTTATTTTATTAAACTTGTGTTATACTCCATTGGAATTATGTTTGATCCTATTTGACTAAATTTATCCACAGATAGTTATAGGAGAATAAGCAAAATGAATCAATTTTTTTTTTCATAAGTGAAAATCAATCTATAAATCTTAAACTTTGGAGAAATTAAATATTAAATAAGAATATTTGTTTTCATATAAAAATTAAAGTACACAAGTTAATTTTAATTTATAAAAAAAGTTTAATTTATTTTAAGTTCTTATTTTCTCTATCATATAAGTATTTTATATTAATAAACTTATTTAAATATGGTATTTTATTTTCTTCAGAACAGGTAACTTTTTATTGATAAATTTTAAGAGTTGAGATTTTTATCTTTCATTTTTTTCTGCACAAATTTGAGAGCAGAGTTTTTTTTTTCTTTTCAATTTTACCATGATTTTAAAATTTGAAGAGAATAGGGAAAATAAGAGAGTTAAATCCCTCATTGCAAAATTTGTTTCCTTTCTAATATTAGAAAAATCTTAAACGAAGGAAAAATAATTTCTAACTTACACAGTCTAATAACAAAATTATTTTAGAAGTTTTATTTATCCTCCCCTCCAATCCATAAATACCGAGTTATTTTTATGGTATAAATACTTCTAAAAGTGAAATAATATATTGTAAATATTTTTTTTCATCTTCCCTCACTAACCAAACATAAGATTCTCATTTTCTCCTTCCTTGTTCTCCCTTATTTCCTTTGATCAAACATATAACATTAGACTAAAAATGTTGTTGCATGTAAAATTTTTCTTCTCTCTTTAACTTGTATTTGATTTGGCATCGCCTTGACATCATTGTGAGACAAATTTAAGAATTTGAGGGTTCTTATCAATTTATGTTACTTAAACAAATTAAAGAACTGAAGAGAGTGTTTGATATGATTAGTTTTAGAACACTAGGCAGATTAGAGTCAAATTAATGTTGGAAAATATTAATATACCATTATAATTTTTCTCAAATAAAAGTAGACATCGTGAATTAGTGTCAAGACTTTCAACTATAAAGATACTTTGTTTTTAATTTTTTTTAAATAAATACTAAATGAAAACATAAAGTAATAAAATCAGAAATTTTTAATATGAAAAACTTTTTCAATAAGAACTGAAAAAACTAAGATCTGCTATCATTTAAATTTTCACTATAACAATAATGAAAATACAAAATACAATAATGTCTGATTAATTTGTGATACAAGTCTATAAATTGGTTCACTATTTTTCTTTCAAAGAATGTCTTGATAAGATTCTCTATTTTTCTATCACAATTTGTCACCAAATGTGAGGATCTCTTATACTTGATGCCTTTTCCTTACTCGCATTCTCCATTACGGGTCTCTCCTTTATTTACCAAGGAGATTTGCACTTTCTTTGCATCATTTTCTTACATATTAACAATTATTGAGTGATAAATCTTCAATCTATCAATTTTTACGTTTGCCTTATACATAGCTGGACCATATACCAAACATTTTATACATATTTGGACATGTGTTTTCAAAGAACACAGAAACTATTCTTAAAAGTTATTTTCAAGAGTTTAGGGTTTAGGGCTAAAACTTGACTTTTTATAAAAGATATCCGAATTAGAAAAAAATGTATTCTGAAGAGTTTATGCATCTCTTTTAAATTTGACACAAAAATAATCATGAAAGATGAACGTTACAAAATGTGTGTACAAACACACTAAATGTTCTGGGACTTGTTTATTTTGAGCACCAGTTATAGCAGCTCAGTGCATCACACATGGCTTGGTGCATCTGCTTTGAGCATTTTTTATATTTAACATTGAAAGTAATTAATTATTATTTACCAATATATGGCATATTACTTGCACTCAAATCAGTGTTTGACCAAAAAGACTAAATTGGAGTAAGCATCTTCTCTCCTTGTATATGTTATTTTATTATCTCTCAATTGGATTGACTTTAAGCAAAACTTTCTATATATTTTTGTGGCCATGTCATTTGCAAATTAATAACAATACATTATCTTGGATTACTTGGGCAAGTATAATCATTATACACTTGAGAGCAAAAGGGGTAATTTACATCTTCTGTACTCCATTTCTTTTATGAGAACAATTTTTTTGGGTATTTATTTGGATAACAATATTAATACGGTGTATCTATCTATTTTCTTAAAAGATTATTTTGAAAGTTTTATTTTTTACTCATATTTTTTATTATTAATATTTTAATATGAAATCCTACTAAAAAAATTAAAATCAAGTTTTACTCGAATTAATAACATATTGATAATTTATTTTTTTATACTTTCTATCTATGTTTGTATCCTTGAATCTATTTTATTCCATGATAGAATATTAGTGATGTATAAATAAACTCATGTTAGAAATTATAGTCTTAAGGTTGAACACATTTTACTATATTTTTTGTCATCTAAAAATTATATATATTAAACTGTAAATAATCAAAGTCAGGTTAAATAGATTCATTTAAGAAAATAGTTTTTTTTTTCTATGTTCATTTTTTCATTAACAAATATCAAACTTCAGATTTTATTTAAAAGGAAATAAATTATTTATTTATTATTCGAATTAATTTCTTATATTTTCCTTATATGTTATGTTAGTTTATTTTAAATTATATATATATATATACACACATATATTAAAAAAGACTCATAATTTGAAAGTAAGTTAAACTTTTATTATAAATATTTTAACGGTATTAATAAATTAGTATTCACCCTAAATATGATTTTTTAAAATAATTGTCGTAAACATCACCAACATCGATCTTGACATTGTCGACAATATATGATTCAATGATTATGTGAATCTTTACAAACTTTCTTGCTTTGTTTGAAAAGTATCTGTCTAATATGTGAATACTTGTTAATACAATTAAATAAATAAGAATAGCTGGGTGTTTTATGGTTTTTATTTTTAGCAAATTTTACTATTTATTTATTTATAATATTTAAATATTGGCAGTCGATTCAAGGTACCATGTATTATGACACTATCCTTATGAGCTTATAATTTTCATGAGTATTTATGAATTTGTAGTGAATATTATATATATATATAATCCATTTTCTATTAATCTGAAACTTTTTAATTAATTTTTCACACAAAATTTTATTAAAAATTACAAAGTCGTGTCAATACCGTGATACGGAAGTAAACCCTGGAATTCTTCCTTTTAAAATGTTCCAATACATCATATTATATTTTCTTTTGCTACCAACACAATACAATAAGTTATGAAATTGTGAAAATGGAATGATTTATCGGGCTTACTGTGGAAGAGAGTCAAAGGAAGTGAATTTATTGAATCATGAAAGGGTCATAATTAATTAAATTATTTAAAATACAGAAATTATGTAATTGTTGTAACGAATAAAGCAGATATTTTTATTAGTTTAATGATCATGTATTAATAATATAAAATATTATTTAATCATGTATTAATAACATAAAATAATTATTATAAAAAATTAATAAAATTATCACATATAATAATATATGATGATATAAAATTATCTTATAATAAATTAATGCATACTTTTTTTTTCTATTTTTATTAATAATTTCTTGGAAGAATGACAGAGAGGGTAACAAAGACAGCAAAAAGAAAGAGTAAAAGACCAGTGGAGTTGAGTATTAGTGCCTCTTGGCTGCGGAAAAGGTGTAAAAACTGGAAATATTGAACCAAACCAGTCTCAGCTGTGCCAATTGCAAGGAGGAATATGGCCATGCCCATAAACCTGTGCCATGGCAAAAGGGAAGCTCTACTAAACATTTCAGCACCAGGGAAGAAATAAGCAAAGAACCCCAAGATATACTGCAAAATCAAAAAAGCTTTTATTGTAAAAGTTTTTAACACAATTAATGTAAAAGACAATCAATTTATTACAAATAATAATTTATAATTAGATGATTTATGTTATTTACTTATATTAATAATTTATTCAGCTACTGATTATGTATGTCTCTACTAAAGAATGAGGAAGTGAAAATTTATGTTGTATGTTCATTTTTTAATTTATTTCAATAAATTTTAATTTAAGATTAAGAGTTTGATTAAAAAAGTGTTTAATTAATTCATTGAAGAGTGTTAACAGATATTTTCTTTAACATATTTTTACTAATATGTTCTTTATTATTAATTATTTATTAAATATTATAAAATTATAAATAAACCTTATTACATAAAAAATAAAACTAATATAATTGAAAAAAAAAATAAAACTATATATATATATATTCTAATTTAAGTATGTCAAGTATTTTTTTCTCCAATAAAAAACTCAGCAAAGTTTCTTAATAAACCTAACAGTTACAATTTCCCTTATTCTTTTAATTACGTACTTGATTTTCAATAATTATATGATGTTTACTTTTTTAAACAAGTTTTACATATAATTTTATATTCTAATTATTTCACTTTACATGATATTTAAGATTTTAACATAAATATTAAAAAATAATTAATATTTTAAATTTTATAAAAATATTATATAACTTTTTAATATATTGTTTATATCTCTAATTAATTTTTTACTTATTATCTAATGACATCTACTTTTATTAAAAGTATTTATAAAAAAATATTTAATATTTTAATAGTTTTATAAAATAAAAATTAATTTAATTTTTTTTAAACATCACATAAACTATAATGAAAAGAAATTTTTTTAATAAATTTTAATTAATATTAATAAAGTACAAGAATATGTTAGAAAGTAGTAATTATTAACACTGTTCAATGTGTTAATTAAGTACTTAAGACCAGTTTGACTGACCAAGTCTTTGGTTTTTACTCAAAAATACCAATCAAATCATGGGGGTTCCATAATATTACTAGTCAACTAACTTGAATCGATTATATCAATGGTTCCTAATTATACAACTAACTTTAATCACTTTTGTAAGTTAAAACATTAAATTTGCATTAAAGGAAATTAAGTTAATTAGAAATTGGCAAAGATTAAAACTAAATGGAATAATTACCTGTATGCCAAATAGGCATATTGCTGACATGCCTAGCCAAGAGTGTAATGTATACATATCAGCAAGACCTGCCTCTTTCTTAGATTTGAAAACTGCAATAATCCCTAAAATTCCAGCCACTAGAGCTATCAGATGCAATAGGAGATGAACCACTTTCACTGATCTCCTTTTTTCAGGCACAGCCTTGTATATCATGATAGCTGTTGCAAGTATATATAATATTAATTCAAGTGGTGACACTTGTAAGTATTGTCCTAATATTTGAAATTTAGCAACAAGTCACAATATCATACTAAGATATGCAAAGATAAAATGTTAGCCTAGGGGTAAACAGAAAAAATAATGGGAATTGGGCTAAAAATCCTATGAAATGAATTGTTAATGAATTTTATTTTTTAAAAAAATTAAAGATTGGAATACAAATTATTTCTCATCATTTTATTTAAAATAAAAGGTTTTAAAAAATAATCTACAACTATAACATTAAGATTTTTAAAATCATTATGATTACAACTATTTATTTATAATTTCTCACTTACAATTATAATCACAATTTAAAATCTTAATATTAAAATAAAAACTATTTAATTTTCTCAATCAATTATCCTATAATTTAGATTAAACATGGCTCTACTTACCTTCTCCACCAACTAAAATGAACCCAATTACCATTAGAAGTGGATGAAGCTGTACATAAAAAGTAAAGATGTTAGTAGCAAGACATGGTGGCCAAAACGAATATCACACAACATGACAATCAATTACATGCATGGTTTGGACAACTCACATTGAAAATCTTGATTGGGTTGGAAGAGTTGAAGAAGGCAACACCTTCACGGAAGTGTAGCAACCAAACTAACACAAGGGTTGCTATTGCTATGAACAACAAATGGGCAAATATGGTAACTGAGGAAGCTCGAACTTGGAAGCCACGAGGCATTTTTGTTCAACTCAAAGTGTAAACACCTCTATGCTACCAAGTCCTTAACTAGAAAGTAGAAACCTTTATTAGTATTTTGATTGCAAATTAATTGATCTAAGAGACTAAGATATCTCTTCAATGGTTATGTATAAATAAAGGGAAAGTGATGAAAGAATCAAACTATGCACAAATATTTGCATGAGGATGGTAACAAAAACGAATATGGAAAACGGTTGGGCCGGCAGGGAAATGCAACAACGAAGATCTTACTCTTGTTTGGGTTTAATTATTGATCAATGGCTAGGATTAGATATAAAGAGTTAGAATTTGCAAAAGGTAAAATGAACGTTGATTACTCTGTATATTTATTATTATAGTATTAAAAAAAGATAAGTTAAAAAGCATAATATACTTATTATTTCTATTGTAGGTTAAGACATTAATTGAAAATAATCAATATATATGATCTAACACGACCAACATAATTTGTAAATAATTTAATTTTTTAAAAATGTTATTAGCAGGGACAAAGCCAGAAATTCAGCTTTAAGGTGGCCAAGAAAAAATATAATTTAATAAATAAAGTTTAAATTTTTACATGTATAAAGTATAAATTTTTTTAATACCTTTTATATATATAATATTTTATTTTATAATCTTACTTTATTATGAATTTCATTAACGAAAAACTCAATCATTTCACAAAGAGATATTATCATTGCTCTGTTAACATTTTAAGTCACATTTATTATTATACAATTTATTTTTTAAATTAAAAATAATGTTATTAAATATAACTACAACTTAAATTATTTAACTGTATGAATTTAAAATAATTTAATTATTTGTATTATTTTTATAAATTTTTTATTTATTTTTTATATATAAATAAAAATAATATATGAGAAAATAAATAAATTAAAAAATAAAATAATTTTGGATAGTTATATATAGATAATTTAACATTACAAATATTACATTAAAACTTATAATTTTTATTTATTATTAAATCTTTTTATATCACATCATATTACTTTTTATATTTATATTTTTCAATTTTTTCTTTATTCTTTCAAAGTGTAAATTAACATTATATATATATATATATATATTAATAATTTTTTTTTATTTTTTTAAATAATATAAAATTAATTAAATTTTATATAATAAAAAATGATACTTATATCTTCTTAATAAAATAAATATCTTATTTTAAAATTCTTATGTAATTGATTTATGGTACTTTGATTGATAAAAAAGACTAATAAAATAAATTAATACCAACAAGTTAAATTTGTAATTTCATAGCATAAAATTGATTATAATTTAATATATCAAAGTATAAATTATAAAAATAATTTCTTTTGATATTTTTTTTTAAATTGTAATTAATTAATTTTTATAAACATTTAATGTTACAAAAATAAATCATGTTATAAAACTAATTAACATTAATATAATTTAATTTTAAATATATGTAAAAAATTAATTTTTATTTTAATTTAAGTTATTTTAAAATGAATCAAATATTCATTGAACAAATCCTTTAGAAATATCTATCAAGATTTTTTTAACATGACAGATATTATAAGTTTATTTTTTTATAATTAATGTATTTTTAACAAATAATATATTTTTAAATTTTAAATATTTCAATTATATTTATATTTATTATTATTATTAAAATAATAATTTAACAATTCAAATGAATTTTAATAATATTCAATAATATACATTACCTTTAATAAAAAAAAATTCATAATTATATCCTTATTTTAGAGAAAAAAATTAAATATTTTAAAAATCCCTCTTTTATATACATATATACAAATAAAATTATTAATATATTAATCAAATATATTACTAATATATTAATAATAATTAGTCACTGTTTAACGTATTACTAATATATTAATGTATAATTATTAATATATTCATCCTTATTATTTTGAATTATATTAAATAATAAATAATTTATTATAATGACTCATAATTTAAATGTTTCAATAATAATATTAATAATATAATACATAATTAATGTATTGTTATAAAATATTATAAATAGTTTTATTTTAAATAAAAAATTTAATGTTTTCAAAATCCTTCTTTTATATATATGTATATATAAAGATTTATAAGTATCAAGTTTGCAATTTTGTTAATAAATTGAAGATGCACGTTAACAAATGATAAATCTTATTGAAACTACAAAACGAGTGAAAGAGAAAAAAAATGGTTGCAATAAGAGAAAAAATAACTTTTAATTACGTAGAAAATAAAAAAATTAGTCACTGTTTACTATTATTTTAAAAAAGAAAATTTTGATAAAATGTGAAAGATACTTACATATAATTGAATGCTAGGGATTAATTAATAACAATTTATATATAGACAAATAAATACGTAGATGGTATATCTAATGAGATAATGAGAAGTGTGAAAAGTTAATGTTTATCATGGCCTAAATTGATCTTTGTTTTTGTACATGACTAATAATTATAGCAGAAGATTAAATAAATTATGTAGACTATGTATAAATTTCATACTTTGAGAGAATTAAGTTTTAGTTTATTATTTAAAAGTTGTAATGATAGTATAAAGAAAGCTATATATATAAATCGCATGATCTTTCCTTGCAGGAAGGATGTGGTGTCACTCTCGGTTAGTGTATCTACCAATGTCATATTTATACGGTAGAAGATTTGTGGGTCCTATCAATACAATGGTTTTATCCCTCAGAAGAGAGCTTTACACCCTTCCCTATCATCTACTCGACTGGAATGAAGCTAAAAATTTGTGTGCCAAGGTATCGTCTGCATTTATCTATGCATTTAATTCTTAATATAAACAAATATTAACTGCTATGGTTGTATTTTCTACTATATTCTTTATTTAATAAAAGCTTACATAAAAAATTTAATGAAAGTTAAAACATTAATATAAATATTATTATTCTGTATTAATAAAGTGATGCATTATGCAAACATTTAATATACTAATAAGGCATATTAATTTTGTTCATCAACAAAATCATTTATTAATATAATATTATAATGTTAATATATAAACTTGTAATATTCAAATTAACAGATTAATTTTTTATTAAAGAATTTATAACAACGAACCAATTCAAGGGACCGCAAAGGGAAAAAAAACTAAAAAGTGTTCTATTTAAATAGATTAAAAATATGTTTAAATTTTTTATTTAATTAAAACTCTATTTTAAATGGGTGAAACATAGATAGTTTTCAATTCAACTATCAAACCATCACATTATTTTCCGTTTTAGTACAAATAACATTAGACTACAAATTAAAATATTTTTGAATTAATGTTAGCAAAATTGTTAGGTTTGACAACAATTTTGGATATTGGTGTTGTATTATGTACTAATACAAAATTATCTTGTGTAAATTAGGGAATTATTTAAAGTAAGCATAAAATATGCGCAAAAGAAGCATAATTGATTTAAAATAAATAATTTATTAATCTTATTATAAAGGAAATATATGAGATAATTACAATATTTTGTCAACTAATTTATTGCAGGAAGATTTGTACCATCCGTGTCCAAAGATCCAGAATATATTATGGGGTTTTCTTTATAATATAGGGGAACCTCTTCTCATGCACTGGCCCTACTCCAAGCTAAGGGAGAAAGCAATCCATTGTGTAATGCAACATATACATTATGAGGATGAAAACACAAATTATATTTGTATTGGTCCCATTAATAAGGTAATAATAGTGTTAGCATTTGCATACTACTTATATATCATCTTACTTATCATTGGCTTGTAAAGCTCATATTATTAAGTTAATACAAAACTAATTAAAAGTTCAAGTCATACTTAATAATAAAATACAATCGCATGTTAGATTGTATGTACATAGTTAAATCCAATCATTTTAAGTTTTAACATTAACATTACTAAGAAACATATAAAGTGATAAAGATGGTAACTACAATCTTCCGTGATTCCCTCTTATCCCGAGACTTACTCTGTATTACTTCTTTTAATTATATAATAAGTGTCTAAGTTGTGACTTTTACTGAGTTGAATTGGCCTTAATTTAGTCAAAATTTTCAAAACGTACTAAAATGCTAAATTATCATATAATCAGTTGCTTCTACAGTGTCTCTTTCCACTGTAGTGTTTCTGATGTAGTTTTGGGGCACTGTTCATCCTTTTTACATAAAAGTAAAAAAAGCACCAGAACTAGTTTAGGGAACGAGATTCTATTCTATCACCCAACTAAATATTTTGAAGATGCAAGCCTGATTACATTATTTTTAATTTATTAGTAATTTGAATAATAAAGTCAACCAAACTGACAAGCCCTATTAATCAGGTATTAAACATGGTTTGTTGTTGGTTGGAGAATCCCAATTCTCAGGCATTTAACTGTCACATTTCAAGAATCAAAGACTATCTTTGGATGGCTGAGGATGGAATGAAAATGCAGGTTCTAAATCAATTATTCTTTCTTTCAACAGTGTGGTATTATTTTTTATAGGAAAATAAATTATCTCTGTCTACAAAATTTGACAAATGCATGTTCTAAATTTAGATTTGTGATTAAATATTGGCCTATAAATTCTAATGAAGGTAGTTCAATGTCAGGGATATAATGGTTCTCAATTTTGGGATGTGGCCTTTTCTATTCAAGCAATTTTAGCTACCAATCAAGAGGATGAATTTGGTTCAATGCTTAAGAAAGCAAATAATTTCATAAAATGCTCACAGGTATTGTGTATTGATTGAAAGTTGTTGTAGAAGAAACTAAGAGTATGAAATGTTGATTATGATAAATACATTGTGCTTGGGTTTGAAGATTACAACAAACAGCTCTGGTAATCCAAGTCACTGGTATCGCCACATTTCTAAGGGTGGTTGGCCTTTCTCAACTACTGACAATGGTTGGCCTGTGTCAGATTGCACTGCAGAAGGCTTGAAGGTGATGATGAATGGTTTTGCCATTAATTACAATAACATCTCAAATTCTCAAAGTCAAACATTAGTGTCTGCTCAATTAAGCAAGAAATGCATCCTTTGCCTTAAAACTCTTTAGTAGAATTCTACATTGGGTAAGCAAGTTCTTCGTGATATAAAAGAATCGTATATTGAACTATTTTGGTTGAAATTTAAGGTAACCTATGGTTCTGGAAAGGAAATAAAGAAATCAATTTCTCCAACTGGTGAGAAGTTTTCATTTGAAACATACTAGTGATTTATTATAAGCTGAAATAAAATTAAATAGATGATATTAAAACCTTTGAATCATATTCATAGCTAAGCTAATAGTTTCTTAAATCATTTGTCGTATGAAATTAATTTGTTTTACATGTTTATATTCTTTTCAGGTAGCCATTTTGTTATCAAACTTGCCATTTGAGACAGTTGGGGAAGTAGTGAAAACAGAACAGCTATGCGATGCTGTTAATTTGATTTTATCCTTACAGGTGACCACTAATTATAACCAATATATATTACATTGTGGTGTGTTTGAAAATCATGAAATATCTGTAATATAAAACTGCAACAAGCACAAGACAAATGGGCATCAAAGCACTTATACAAATTTTTTCATTCTTTCTCTTTCTTTACTCAAAAGAAATTTTGAAGGGTTAGGAGAATTTTAAAATGGTAATGATATGACTAAGTAAAGGTAGGATTTGCCAAGTGGGAGCATGAGATGTAAGATTTTGAAAGTGAGTCATAATAGATTACATTCAGTGCAAATATAATTTAATTAAGGCAGCACAATAGTTGCAATGACCACAATCAATCTTAAATTTAGAATTTCATTGTCATGGCTTAATCGAATTTATTTTCCATAATATTACAGAATAGAAATGGCGGATTTGCGTCCTATGAGCTCACAAGATCTTATGCATGGTTGGAGGTAAAGCTTAGTTTCTCTTAATGAGGAAGGTGGTTTCAATTGTTTAACACTATCGATTCCTTTCACAGAAAATAAATCCAGCTGAAACATTTGAAGATATCATGATCGATTATCAGTATGTCAGACATATTTTCTAGTAATTTATAGGATGAGTGAGAATATGGTTGTTTGGAATTATGTCAAATTAATAAATGAGTCCATAATTTGATTATAGGTGCGTAGAATGCACATCATCAGCAATTCAAGGCCTTGCCTTATTCACACAACGATATCCAAGGCATAGAAGGAAGGAAATAGAAACTTGTATTGCTAAGGCAGCAAACTATATCGAAAGCATACAGTTAGCTGATGGCTCATGGTTTGCTCTATTTAATTTGTCCGCAAACTCACTTCTTTTAATACATGTCATCCAGCTAATTAGAAAATTTAGGCAATACAATTCCAAGAGACCAAGGTTCATTGATTAATTGTGTGTTTAATTGCCAAATGATGATACAAAATTGCTTAATAGACAAAAGCATTGAAAAATTAACTTGCACTTTTTTTTTTTTCTTGAAAATTTCTCGAGACTATTGCTAGTGGTTGGCACTGAGTAAATTATTATTTTGATAATTAATTAACTAGGTATGGATCATGGGGAATATGCTATACCTATGGAACATGGTTTGGAATAAAGGGGCTCATAGATGCTGGTAAGAGTTACCAAGATAGCCAAAGCATTAGAAGAGCATGTGAATTTTTGCTTTCCAAACAACTTGTTTGTGGTGGGTGGGGAGAGAGTCATATTGCATGCCAACAAAAGGTAACTTACATTACATCCCCCTCCCAAATCCCAATCTCACTGTGATTTATGATTAGTTTACGTTCAACTATTCTGCCTAGCTTCCACTATACACTAATTAATGGTACAACTAAAACAGGTATACACAAATCTGGAAGGAAACAAGTCTCATGTAGTGAACACTGCATGGGCTATGTTGGCACTTATTGAAGCAGGCCAGGTATAAAAAAGGTCAATGTATCTTAATTTACTCTTTAAGAATCAATCATAAATCTTATTTTAAGAGCATGAACTGCTAGCAAGTCTTTGTTTATTTTATGGTATAGGGCCTAAGAGATCCAACCCCATTGCATCGTGCAGCCAAGGTTTTGATCAATTCACAAATGGAAAACGGGGAATTCCCCCAACAGGTAAAGATTAACAACCTATGTTATGTAAAATTAAGAACCAAAGTTTCTACGAGTATGTTACAATTATATAAGACTCATTACTAAATTTATTACTTCTCACTAAACATATCTCAAATGAGAGAGGGTGTCAACTATTAATTCAACCTTACAATGTTATGAAATGAATTGAATATTAATTTTTAAGTTATATTTTAGAAGCAATAAAACATTATAAATTATTAAAGAAATATTAACTATCAAATTATTTTTTTGAATAGAAGAAATTAAATTTTTATTACTCCATTTACATGTTAAATTATTTGTATAAACTTATATTAAAAACTCATTAAAAAGATTTTCAATAAAAAAATTATCTTAGAAATATTTACGTTAACATTTTATTTTTCTTTAAATCAAAATAAACTAATTCAAACGTGTATATTAATTTTTTTATTAAATAAAAAACTTATAATTATAAATTTAATTTAAAATGGAATATCTAACATGTAGGAAAGATAAGTGGTTAAAATGAGTAAAATAGTTAAATTTTAAAAGATGAGAGATCTATAAAATAAAAAGAATATGGAGGTTTATTTAATAAATGTCTAACATGATCTTCTGTAGGAAATAATGGGAGTCTTCAACAAGCATTGTACTATAAGTTACTCTGCATATAGGAATGTTTTTCCTATATGGGCACTTGGAGAATATCGAAGTCGCATACTACTTAATCTTAACGAGTAACAAAGGACATAATCATGTAAAAATAAAAGATAATTTATAAATCCTTCAAGTTTTATTTTCCACTTTTGTACATCATATGCACCTACCTTGTCAGCTACATAATTGCCAGTAAAGAAGGCAAAAGAAAATCTATAAACATGTAAAATGTAAATTGCAATTTGGCTAATACAAAATGCGTGCTACAAAAAATTATACCATACTATTTTATCCCGTTACAAGAATTCCTCGTTATTAACTACCAAATTATTTTTTTAACATAATTTTAGTACAAACTAATTTTTTTTTATTACTCCGTTTACACAACTTACATTTATATTTTAAATTACGTGTATAAACTTATATTAAAAACTCATCAAAATATTGCAAAAGTAAATAAAATATAATTAAGTCATATAATTATTAAATTTTAAACGAGTCTTTATGTGACACTTAATGCAATTATAAGTACTTCTATATCAACTTATCTCACACTTAAAAGGCTTTTCAATGAAAAAATAATGTCCTTGAAATTCAATGTTTTCTTTTTCTTTAAAACAAGACAAGCTTATTCAAAATGTATATTTAATTTTAAATTAATTCTATAACTAATCATTTTTCATTTAACAAAAAAATATCTAAACCCTTAAACCTTAAACGAACTATCTAACATATAGGAAAGATAACTTGTTAAAATTAGTAAAATAATATTGTTATAAGGCTTCTCATTTAATATGATTTTTTTAAAACAACTGGAATTATAGTTTTATATCTCCTCACCGATTAAAAAGCTTCATGAGATTGACAGTTTATTCTACCTTAAACACAGTTTTCATGAGTTAAATTCATTCTTTTATGTCACAACTTCAATTTCTTATAAAAAAAAAATTAAATAACCTTTTAATAGTTATAAAATAAGAATATTTTAATTTTATTATTATTTTTATCTAATAAATTTTTATTTTTATTTTTAATATATATTATTAATATATTCTATTCATTTTAATAATAATAATTTTATTATTTATTATATCATTAAATGTGTTCGATCAATAA
>JAMLFT010004037.1:0-20553 GCA_026544285.1 Pachyrhizus erosus | reverse complement strand
ATTTTAGATAATAATATTTTTTAATATAAAAATTAAAACTAATTAAAATTTATATTTCATGAGAGAAAAAATCTCAATGTAAAAATATTTTTAAAAATAATTAATTATTTAATAATATTTTACAAAATATATGCTAGGTAACGGTGAAATGACATGTCACGATGAAAAAGAAGGTAAAATCAGAGGTATCAACATTTCAAGAATGATGACTCAAATTTATAAAGGTCAGAGTTTATATTACAAAAATTCTTCCCAGTTCTCAATCGTTTATACTCTCAAGATAATTATTTTTAATTTTTTACATTAAAATCTAATTCTTTCCCTAAACTACAATCACCTGTACCTTTTAATTAATTCATGTGAATTTTCTCGTTTATATTTTTTAATTCTGTTTTAATCTTATCTATTTCACTTTCATATGTTAGATTAAAATGTATTATCCTTTTTTAAAGTAAATATATTATCTTTAGAATGACTTATTTAAGCTTGTAGTATACTTCACTGTAAAATTTCACTCATATAATTTTTAATTTCTTTTCTTCAAAAGTTTAAATTCAATTCTTTTATACCTTAACACATAGAAAATTGCCTTAAACGTAACGTGTAAAATAATTATTAAAAGAAGTTAAAATTCAACAGGTATACAGTCTTAGTGTAAAAGTTTTATACTATATAAAGGAAAAACTCTAATACCCTTGATTCGTATATTATTTATTTAAAAAGTTAACAATTTCTACCTATTTGGTAATAAGTTATCGAATTATATATAGTGTAAAAATATTTAGATAGTTAGTATTCTGATTAAGTTTATTTTTTATTTTTATAAAAATATTATAATACCAATTTATTTTTATCTTATTTACAAAAATAAAATTTAATATATTTTGAAGACAAAACAAACACATCAATATTTTCTATTTTATTTTTTAAAATATTTCTGTCAAATTTTTAAATTATTTTCAACATAAATAAGGGTAGTCACAATCCAGTGATTCAATCAATCTAATTAAATATGTTTACTAATTTAGTTGGATGAAGATTGACTAATGACTCAATCTAATCAAATTTTTAATTGTTAAGTTGACTTTGAGTTGAGTTAAGTTTGTGTTTTTCTTTAAATTTCGTTCAAACCAATTTGATTACAAACGTATTATTTGGGTTGAATTGCCCATATGAAAATTTAAAATCTAGTGATTCAATCAATTTAATTAAAGATGTTTACTAATTTAGTTGGATAAAAATTGACTAATGACTCAATCCAATCAAAATTTTAATTGTTGAGTTAACTTTGAGTTGAGTTAAGTTTGTGTTTTTCTTTAAATTTCATTCAAATCAATCTGATTACAAACGTATTATTTGGGTTGAGTTGTCCATCTGAAAATTTAAAATCTAGTGATTCAATCAATCTAATTAAAGATGTTCACTAATTTAGTTGGATAAAAATTGACAAATGACTTGATCCAATCAAATTTTTAATTGTTGAGTTGACTTTGAATTGAGTTAAGTTTGTGTTTTTCTTTAAATTTCATTCAAACCAACTTGATTACAAACGTATTATTTGGGTTGAGTTGCCCATCTAAAAATTTAAATGTATTTTAATTTTTTAAATAATTTACAAAAAAAAGTAAAATGAAAGCAAATAATGATGTATAATACAAGGTTTAAGTATGCATTTTATTACATTTAAATTCCTAAAAATTCAATTAAAACAACATAATCTTTTAACTTATACTTAGGATATCATTAAATTAATTTGCAACATCGTTTATAATGAGAGTTTTCATCTTATATTCATAATCTTTGTTAACCTTACACAAAACATATTAAAGAATATAAAACTATTATCACTAATTATTAATAATAACATATATTTTTTTAATTTTAAAACACATGTAGTAATAATAATTATAACATTAATCAACAAGTTGAGCTCATAAGTTAACAAGTTTAAAAATTAAAACTCAAGACCCAACTCATACATGAAAGAATCAAATTGGAATTGATCCAAACATTAAAAAAATTTAATCCATATTATTTAGATTAATCTGGATTAAATTAGATTTATAGATAATCCGTACCTGTGAACACCTTTAAATTCAAATCAAACCAAAGAAAAAAAATTAAATTAATTTAAATTATTGACTTGATTTGAATTTGAAAATTAAGAATATAAGAACATCAATTTGAGTTATAAAATTTAAATCAATCCAAACCAATTTGAACTGATACTATTTTTTAAAAAATTAATTTTTTATTTTGCATAATTTATTATTTTTATAATTTTTTATGTCATAATTTCATAATTATCACCTTTAATATTATTCATTATATTTATTTTTATTATTTTAATTTTATTTTATTGGGTGATTCAATGACCTAATGTGAATTAATTTAAATATAATGAAATTGGTTTGATTCGAGTTGTTAATGTTTTTTTAAAAAATCAATCAAAATTTAATTAATTGCTATACACTCTCAACAATAAGTATCCTCACTCAATGCTTCAATTGAAATTTCTCTCTCATATTTCCCATGACATGTCTATCCATTTCAAGTTTCAACACTATCTTGGTCCTTCAATTGCAGGCTGCAGCTATTGGGGAAATATAAAAGTAAAAAGAAAAGCGCCCAATTATATCGAGAACAGGTCTCCATGCAATGGGTGAGTTCTTTTTTGTCACCTGGCAAAAGTGAAGTGGGAGAATGTTAATTCAGGAGGAGAAAGAAAAACAACGTTCAGAAAAGTTAAAACCATTTTCTTGTCAGTATAAGCAAATTTTAGAATAAATTATTATTTTAGTATCTAATGTAAAGTATTATCATATTATTTTTTTAAAATAAAAATAAAAAAGTCACTATACACTAAAAAGAAATATTGGTCAACTAAATATTCATCGTCACTTTATTGCTGATAAGTATATTAATATTATTATTTAAATTATACAATTTTTTAAAAATTTCAACCTAAAGTGAATGGTTGATTACACTTTCAGTAAATATTTTTAAATTTATTAATTTCCATAATTAAAGCAATAACACTTGCATTTTTTTAAAATTAAATTGACTAGTACTCTAAATTTTATTATAAATTTTTCTCAAAATTAATGACAAATTAACTACTCATTTCATTCTAAAATATTTTTTAAATTTTTTTAATATAATAACTAAAATATTCAATTAATATAAATTTAGATAAAAAAATACTGAAATTCTTAATTATTTTTATCATAAATCATTCTACTGTCTATCAATATTAAATATATTTGATTATTTTTTAAACTATTTTTATGACTGATTTTTTAATGTAAATATTAATTTATTTTCTTAAACATAGTTAGAGGTATTGTTAAAAAAAAGTTTAAATAATTATTTAAAAAACAAAAAATTATAAAGTCTATTATATATTTTAGAATATGCAAGGAGTATATATAATATGAGGAATGGGATCACATTTATGAAAAGGCTGCAGTTTGCCATAGCCCTGTGAGCTACTCATCGCTATAATTTCATTCTTTGACATTGCCTCCATACTCCATAGGGTCCATTGCATTAAACTTTGATGGGTTTTTCTGTACTTCCCAAATTCAGCGTGATTATGCTTTACTCCAAGACATTTAAGGTTTTACCATAAGAATTGTAATTAATATATTAAATTTTTAAAAATATATAATATAACTTTTTAATATATTTTTTCTTTTTTTTTTATTTACTTAGATTCTTTTATTTACTGTTTAATATTAATTACGTTCAAAATATTTTATAAAAAAATATTTAATATTTCATTAATTTTATAAAACGAAATATAATTTGATATATATTTTTTAAAATATCATACAAATTAATACAGAAAAAGTCATTTATAAGTCAAGTGTAATTACTTGTAAATAATCTTGTAACATGATTAATAAATAGAGACAAACTTACATAGGATTGAGGAAGTGTATTGTAAATCTTGACTTTGAAAAAAAAATTACATATTGTATTGTTATTTTTTTTCCTTATTTGAATTTGCTGTTCTTAATTATTTTGCAATTGTTCAATAAAAAAAATATTTTGTAATTGTCAAGTTTTGTTTTTTATTGACTTTTTTATTCTATTTTATTACATATATTTATGCTTTATTTAATTAAATACTTCATTCTTTTTCATAATTTATTATCATATGCATAAGAATATTCATTTTTAAAAATAAATTGTCTCACTAGTTCAAGGTTTCGATTTATCTTTATTGATAAATGATTTTATTCCTTAAACATGATCATAAACTTAATCTAAAATCTTTATTAGTTTCAAGTTTATATATATGAAGAAATATATATTAAAAGATGTTAGTCTTTTAAATAGATCTTAGTATTTTAAGAGATTAATTATTGACTATCTTTTTTTGAATTAACTACAAAAAATTGAAATTATGATATATTGTTATATTAATGATTTAATTAACCTATTTTATCAATTAACATTAATTAATTATTATATATTATTTTTTAATTATTGATATAGTAATCGTGATAAATAATTATTGTTATAACATCCAATTAATTAATAGATATTGTATTGAATTTTTATTTTTGAATAACCTATAATAGTTTGTATTATTTAATTGACACCCAATAAAAAGTATATATTTTCATATGATATATTATTTAATTGTTGTCTCATGAGACAATTGATATATGATTTCGACAAAATCATTTATAATTAAAGGTATTTTTTTTATTACGATAAATTAAGTCGTTCACTCACATTTTATGAAAAATCTAACGAGTCATTCATTGAACCAAATACCATATTTTATTATATATATTTTTTTTTTGCATTATTATGATAATATGTTATAATTATTTATCTACTTAGGTCTGGTTTGAAAAAAACTTATAAACAACTTGTTTAGACTTATCTCATGTTTTAAGTGTTTAAAGAGTATTTAGGAAAAAATAATTTCTTATAATTAATCAATAAGATGTTTTTATCTTATTTGCATAAGTTTCACAAAATCACTTATAGGAACAACTTATTTTCATTTTTTTCAACAAATTGAATAGTTTTTTTTGTTTCTTTATCAAATGAACATAAGCCAACACAGCAAGGTCAAATATCTAAGTGTTGTGGATAAAAAAAACATGATTAAGAGAGAAGATTCTATTAAAAATGGTTAATCAAATTTTTTGATAATAATTAATTACCGGTAAAATTAGTGAATACTTATGATCACAAAAAAAAAATTATAATTATTTGTTGTTACTATATTTTTATTTTCACATGTTTCCTTTTTTTTCACTAAAAAATACAATTTAATTAAATAAATATATATATATATATTAGTAATTTTTTAATATTTTATTATAATTTTTATTTGTTCTTTCTATAGATGGTTGAATTTTTATAACAATTTATAAATTTTAAACACTTATATTTTTTTTACATGTTAATGGTAGATATTTTCAAACTTATATAATGATTTTATAATATATATTATTTTAATTTAAAGTCTTGTTTTATATTTTAATCATGTTTTGATTATTAAATATATATTTTTTAAACTATTTATAAATGTATGGTGATTTGTGTGGACGCCACATTTTTTTTACAAAATGTGATATTTATATTTTTGTTTTTTAAAACTAAAAATAAGTAAGAGTGTTTAATAATTTTTATTTTTAATATTTTTATGATGTATAAATATTTAGTATATTAATTATTTAGTCATATTTTAAATTTTTAATTTAGTTTTAATCACGATTTAATTATATTTTATTTTTTAAAATAAAACATGTTATAAGTACTTATATAGAACACATCCAAACACTTCAAAATTATATAAACACTTATTAACATGTATATTTAATTATAGATAGTTTATTAAATTTTAAATACTTATAAAATAAATTCTTATATAATAATATTCTATTGGAAAATATATTAAGTGAGTTATTTTTTCAAATGGATGCTTAACCATATTAGCTGAGTCAGCAAGATTTTATCAATGACACGATAGTTTTATTATATATATATATATATATATATATATATATATATATAACAATTAAATTATGTCTCTATCTTTTGTTAATTTTATTTAATTTTTTTTAACTAATTTGTAGAGATGATATAAGTTTTTTTTATAAAATAATATATTTTTTCTTTATCTAAATATGAACTACACCTATTTAAAATTTTTGATATAAAAGTTTATGATAAATAATAAATTAGACTTGAATATTATTTTTTTTTAAACAAGTTATGTTTGTTTAAGTATAATGTTCTTCAACTTAATATATTATTCCATTTTTTTGCATCTTTTTTTTTTCTTTTTTCTTATACTATTCTCGTTAAAGCTTCACCTTTTATTCAAACCAATTGATTAAGAAACCCTCCATCTTTTTTGACTTTTATAAAATTTATTAATGATAATTTATATCTAATTGTGCAAACCAACTATGCATACCTCTATATGAAAAGATAATAAATTTTAAAGAAAATTTTAGAACAATTTATTCTTATTGTCACCATTGTAATTTAATATTAAGACTTTGTGAAATGTGTCACTTTCTATATTATTTAGGTATGATCGAAGACTATTATGAGTAATTGAGTCATGTTAATTGTTGTAGGATAAGCATGAATAATGATATCTAGTATTAAAGCATGACACAATGAAGTGTAATTTAGTTTTAGTATTATGATTTTTTTAGGTAATAATTAGACAATAGTGGTTTTAAGGATGATATCACGAGTAAATTCTTGAATAAAAATTTGTAAAAATTTGATGTCATGATTTTCATGATGGTTCAAATGATAAAAAATGGACACACCTTGGTCCTCGATCCGACATTTTTTATTTAAGTTATTGAGTGTGAAAGATATTAACATTTATGAATTAGTTTTGTGTTGTAATCAAATTTTATGACAATAAAAGAGTGGAATTGAATATTTGGTGGTCCATTTAGACACTAACCAACCAGAGAAAGTTGAAAAAGAAAAACAGAGAGAACCATCTCCCTTGTCCCTTCAGTTGGGGATCTGGTACGTTTTGTGGTGCCTGCATGTACATACCGCAAAAGCCATCTGCCCAGGAAGCGCTCTATGTAGCCTTCTCCATTATATTTATTTTTGAATATCAAATATAGTAAATTGCATTCATATTTGTTCAAATTATACATAATTCTTTCTTTATTTAATATTTATAACAACTTTTCTTATAAGAGCTTGTAAGTTTCTAAATATTAAAAAAATTATTCTAATACGTTTTAAAATATTAAAAAAATTAGTGTAAGAATAATTTTTTAATCTTTTATTTTATTTTAATTTTTGACATTAATTTTATCTATTAAATAATAATATGACAAATATGTGAAAATATTTTATTATTTTTAATGATTATAAATTTTTGACAGTTTAAATATTTATTTTTATAATATTTCTAGTTATCATAAAAAAATTAGTGTTTAAAATTTTAATTTTAGTTTTTTATAAAAATTTTAATAGTTCTAGTTAGTAAAAAAAATTACAGCAATTCAAATATATATTAAAATTTAAATAAAAAATTTTAAACACGTATTATGCTTGTTATGTCATTGTAACAATTGAAATTAACAGTAGAGATTTAAAATAAATATAATAATTTATGAAAAATAAAATTAAAAAATCATCATAAAATAAGAAGCCAAAATCATATTTCAGTCTAAAAAAAATAACATTATGTAAAATTGAAAAATAATTGTAAGAATGGTCTAATATCTCTGATTCGATTAGAATTGATCGGGCCAATGGAAGCTTCTAAGTTCTGTTGCTAAGGATTAAAAGCGGAACAGCAAATGTGTGACTGACGTTCCCGAACTAAATTTCCAGTACTTTGAGAATCGTAAATATTGAGGTGCATCACGTGGGTTCCATTCCAATTTTCACACAGCAACATGGGCCCCATAATTTTCTTGACTTTCTTGTGTAAGATCAAAAAAATACTAGTTGATTATTAGTATGGTCGTTGAGGGGAATTTAATTATCAACAGTTCTTCACCGGTGACAATTTAATACACCCAATCTTTGATCCAAATCAAGGGAATTTGCAACCTGCTACCTCCCAAACCTTGTTTCTATAATTATTCTCATGCTTTTCTTACCTCATGTCATTGCTAACTCCATAGGCCCCACCCCACACCTTCTCCTCTCTCATCCCCACATTCACCTTATTAACCGATACAGTGTTATTAGTAATCTTTGCTTCCCCAGACATGTACATATATATACATATATATGGTGATCTGTTTCAGCCCAAAAAGGAAACTGAGCTTTAACACAAAATTGGTTATTCTCTTTCTGCGTGCGTGCTAGCATAGTTGCTCAGTATGGTGGGTATATTTTCTTTGGTTACAGGGAGGCCAGGACCAAGTGGATTTGGATCTTCCTCTACTGCTGAACAGGTTACTAAAGGAATTGATGCCAGTAACCTCACTGCAATCATCACAGGTCAGTTTTTGCACTTTGACATAGGACACACAAGTGTTCAGGGAGAACACTTTATATGTCTCATGTTATTTTTTTGTTAAACCTTATTGTTAATTATAATCAAGATTTTACAAAAGAAAAATATTTTGACCATAACGTTAAAGTTACAAAATGGACAATACGAAGGATTGGAACGAAACTATAACCATTTTTGCAATTTAAAACCTTTGCTATAAATAACTCATGATTTGAGTACTTTTGTGTTTGCCCTCTTTTTGCTATTTGTTTCTGAGTAGATATGTGTAACAGCTGCAGACACCCTCGTCTTCTATTCTTCTGTTTCTTTTTTGTGTGTGTGTGTGTTTTTTTGGCCCATCCTATGAGAGAAAATTTGAAATCGTTGAGGTCATCAACGTGTGAGTTATAATGACAGTCGCTGCTTGAGGCTATGATTATGGATCCTACAGCATAATCCCGCAAAAAAAGATCCATTTTTGTGGTATAATGTTTGACGGTGGTTTTCTTTATATGAAATTCCCACTTTTGCATCTTGCTTCTCCCATTTATAGCAACGCTTTTAAGTTTTTAGATATCTGATATAATTTCTTTTCTTTTGATGTGTAGTTGAATCTTGCTAATGGTGCTTGCTTGTCTCCTTGTCATTCCTGTTTCATTTATTTTTGTTGTTTTCATAATATTTTATTAGTTTTTAAAAATAAAAATAAAAATTTGATATTTTTGTAATTATTTATGATAACACCTTTTAAAATTAAACAAGTAATTGGTAGGTGATTTAAATATATTTTTAATTCTTGCAATTTAATATTTTTTATGTATATGGATTTTTTTAATTTTTGTAAATTATATTTATTATATTTTTTGTTTTTAAAATGTTTTAGATAATATTTTAATACAATTTTAAAACAATTTTAATTTTTTTCACACCTCTAAGTTTTATACTCTACTTTCTTTTATTTTTTTCTCTTTCATTCTACTAATTAAAACTGTAATTTTATCTCTCAAGACTTTTTATCTCTTCCTCTAACTGGTGTAGGCACTCAATAGAGATGTCAAAAAATCATTATCGCTTTTGAAATAGTTTTTGATGGATTTGATAACCAGCTTAATAACTACTTTAATTTCAGTCTACGATTCATATCTTCTTCTTTCCAAAAAATTCGCGACATTTTTAATCTTTTTTTTCTTTATATTATTCTATTATTTTTTTTAGAATGCCTTTGCAACAAAAAATGTCATGAATAATTTTCGTGGTTATTCATCCAGTGGGAGTTAAGAGAAGGAAAGCCAACATCCCCTACCAGAAAAGCAGTAGTTAGGCGAAGTTTGTATTGGATCTATTCCTTCCGTACTAAATTCATTATCGATATTCAATCTTCCCTGAAAAAATGGTTATTAAATACTTGGCATTATCTCAGGTCGGGGGCAGGTGGTGTTAGAGGAGAAAGGTAAAAAAGAAATTAAGTAAGAAACAATGTTGTAGATACCAAATAGTAAGAGAAATTCAATTATGTTTATGAAGTAGTGAACATTTTTAGATGGGAATCGATCCAAACACAAATGCAAATTGGTTAGTTGGATTGAAGATTGAGAATGATGTATATCCTCCAATTGTGCGTGATCAAGTTTTCTGCCTCCTTTAAAGCATGTCTATTACTCATTAAAATTTAGATGTACTTTCTTATATATTTATTGTTAGTTTTTAATTGGAATCGAAACTTCACTTCTCTAATTTACATAAATTGGAAAACATTATAAAAAACAGTTAAAAATTACATCTAAGTTTTGTGCAATCTTAATATAAATAACACTGGGAAACAAATGCAGGAGGAGCGAGTGGCATTGGGTTGGAGACAGCACGTGTTCTTGCTCTTCGGAAGGCCAATGTCATAATTGCTGCCAGAAACATGGAGTCTGCAAAGGAAGCTAAACAACTCATACTGCAGGAAAACGAGTCTGCACGTGTGGACATAATGAAGCTCGACCTATGTTCAGTGAAGTCTGTCAGAACATTTGTGGACAACTTCATCGCTCTTGGTCTTCCTCTCAACATCTTAATGTGATTTCTTTAACCCTTTTTCTCTCATTATTAATGTTGTACTCATTTACCAAATAAGACATTAAAGAACCAATTGAATTACTTGTCCCCATTTCCCGTATCACATGACATGTGAGAGTAAAAACTACTGTAACAAGCAAAAATGAACGTACGTAGTCTAAAGTTCATGACATTCTTGATCTTTGGTTTCAGAAACAATGCTGGAGTCATGTTCTGCCCTTATCAGCAAACAGAAGATGAGATTGAAATGCAGTTTGCAACAAATCATCTTGGTAGTTTCTCAGCATTCGTGCATATCATTGTTTATTGTGTACGAGAAATACTAATAATATATTCTTTAACACACTTTTAAAGATATTGTTAATTATTAATTAAAATTTATTAAAAATAACAAGTTTTTATAAACTGCACTTAGTCTCTATTTTAATTTTGTATATTTTAATAAATTTTAATTAATAATAAAATATGTGTTAAAAGAATATATTAAAAAATGTGTTGTTAAGGATAATTTTGGTGAGTTTAATTAGTGGTATTCTTAGTAGCTCGTTGTTCTTTTACTTCGAATTCTCAGGTCATTTCCTCTTGACGAATCTTTGTCTTGACAAGATGAAACAAACCGCAAAAGACACTGGAATTGAGGGCAGGATAATAAATCTGTCATCAATTGCTCATGTCTACACTTACGAAGAAGGGATTCGATTTGATAACATCAATGATGAAGATGGGTATGTACGTTACACTTAGAATCCACTCCCGCTCTCTTTTGATGAAGGAATTTTTTCATGATTTAAAATCACGTATTCTTGACAATTTCTGAGTAGCTTATAAAAAAGAATTAACATTTAAGAGTTGTTTAATTTATCTTATGTAAAAATAAGATTAAATTATTCTGTAGTAAATGATTGGTACAAAAAAAATAAATTATATTGTATAAGTTACAATAAGTTAGATAACCCCAAAGATGTATAAGTTAGATACGTCGGGTCCCCATCATGTAATAATTTCCGCTGCTTCAGCTTGGCAACGTGTAATGTGAGTGGTGCAGATAGCTATAGCTTTACAATTTATTTTTTTCCAATATGACTAAAACTTTTCAGATACTCTGACAAGAAGGCCTATGGACAGTCCAAGTTAGCCAACATATTACATGCAAATGAGCTTTCTCGTCGCTTACAGGTGAACCTACTAGTGCTTCAATAACCTTTCTTTTTCTTTTTCTTTTTCTTTACACAGCAAAAACGTAGAGTAAATTATAATAAATAAATGTGTGAGAGAGATAATAACAATGTCTATTGTTTTAGCAGCTCTGAATTTACATTTTACACTCTGTTTTGGCTGTTGAATCTGACCATATAATTCACTGAGTTACTACCAAGAACTTTTTTCACCATGTTAACAGGAAAATCTTTTCTTAAAGATGTCGTGGAAATTGAGCTCTTTTCCTTCCCTCCCTGTTCCTCCAATAGAAAAATATAACATATCAACAAATATTAACAACTATGAGAGAGCTTTTAATTGCGAGTTCCGATGTAGATAAATGAGAAAGCTGATTTCCTTTGTATTTAGGATCTTGTATATAGCACCTTAAAGGTTAGTAGTCAAAAGAATTAATAAATAGAAAGTTCTTATTAAAAATAATGGCAATAGTAAATTAATTTATTTTTAGTTATTTTTTTCATTTTTATTTTTTAATCATTATCCTTAATATTTATCCTTATATTTATTGAAAATTTATTAGTTTATACAGGCAGAGGGTGTTAACATCACAGCCAACTCAGTCCACCCAGGGGTGATAATGACTCCTCTCATGAGACACTCTTCTTTACTTATGAGTACGTGATTTGTTCAAAAATGCGTACAGATAATAATAATAAGACAAAAAGCATTTAATGTTCTTATGATTAGTTAGTTGTCTAAGACAATAATATAATTTCAAGCAGATTTTCTGAAGATGTTCACCTTCTTCATATGGAAGAGCGTCCCTCAGGTATATTCAATTAATTTGACTTCCTCCTTGTAGCTAAGATTCCAATGCAGGTGCAAAATGTTGCATTTGAGAATGCAGAAAATAGAAACACCAATCAAAATTGTTATTTTCTCATTTTGACCAAGCAGGGAGCAGCCACAACGTGCTATGTTGCTCTACACCCAAGCTTGAAAGGGGTAACGGGGAAGTACTTTCTGGATTGTAATGAGTGTCAACCAAGTGCACACGCGACAAACGAACTCTTAGGACGGAAACTGTGGGATTTTAGCAACAAGTTGATCAATTCACTTTCAAAAGCTTGATTGCATCTATAGTATTAGTACCAAACCCTCGTCTTCGTCATCACTCATCAGTGTATCTATCAAACTCGTTATGCTTATTATACCCCACCCTTCCCACACTACAGTTATAATAGTAAGTTCCATATATGATAGAGGATATTTCCCAAACTCGTGATTCGTGGTTATCGACCTTGACTCCATTTGTATTTTGTAAGCGTAATACAGAGGTCTATTTTTATGTATCGAACATGTCCTTTAAATTGAAGGTAAAAAGAAAATTGAGTATCAATTTGTTCCTGAAGGCTCACGCTATCTCTTAAATAATTCTATAATATTAGAAATTATGTTACATAGTACTTTAATTTTTTTTTTAAAAATTAATCCCTCAATATTAATAAAATATACGTATCAATTAGGGACTAAATTTTTACAAATATTCAATATTTTAGAAATTATTTATATAATTTTATTAATTTAAAGACTATTTAAAAGAGAAGGTGATACTTAAAGAATTAAATTGATGATTTATTTTTTTAAAAGAAATTAAGACAGGAAGTTGAGGATGCACGTACGTTGTTAAAACTGGACTGTACAATAATAAATTTTAGATTCAGGTTCAGTCAATTGTATGGACTGGTTGGTTTATTCAAATGATGTTGTAATTATTTTTTAAATATATAAATGGTGATTTAGTTGAATAAGTTAGTTTTTAATCACATTTTGACAAATCTCAAATAAAATAAATTTGATTGAGACTAACCGGCAGTGCCCACTGGAAGGTTTCCAGCTAGACTAGTTGAAGGTTTAGCTCGCACTTGCCTTAACATCTGAAATCATAATAGATATTCGAGAATTCAATATCGCTGATTGGATTTTCGAAGGCGAAGGTAAGGAAGCAATGTGCAAATTTAGGATTAAACTGAACTTCAAAACTAAAATAATTTGAGATTTGATTTGATAATTTATCCATTGAAATTCAATGAACTAATCAAATCAAATTGATTGAGTTAGAAAAAAGGTTTATATTAAATGAAATCAATTTTTATTGAGTTGAGTTCACTCAACTCATTTAAAGTTATAGACACATCACAAATTTTGTATTTTAAGAATTTGATTTATTCTAAAATAATAATTGATTAAGTATTATACAAATATTTAGAGGATAATCTAATATTTATAATTTTTTTAAGTAAAATTATTTAATCATATTATTCCATTAATATTTTTATTTTACTTTAATAGAAATATTTTAAAACTTAAATAATAAAGATAAATTAATAATTTCTTAACTTTTTAAAATGGTAAGTAATTTAAAATAAAATTCTAAAATGACAAAAAAAATTTAGAACAGAGAATAACATTGACATGGGTAAATTTGATTCCACAAAGAATAGGATGTTTTAAGTGTATCTATATCTATAAGGTGGTGAACTATTAGGGTTAGTGTAGCAGTGAATGCCACTATTATACAGCGAGAGAAAAAATCTCTATAAGGTGGTTTAAATAATGAAATTTTAATCATGCTCCCATAGGCCAACAGCTCTTACTACGCAAGCAGAAGCAGCTATAATTAGCGCTGCAAAGATTGGTGGAATGATAACATCGATGTTGGACTTGGTGAAAAGGTGAGCAGGGAAACACGGTGTCTCTTCCAACGGAACTCTAACTCTAACAAGAGACCCGTTACTTCTGCACTTCTCAGAGGACGATATGGCAGAGACAAAAGCCACCTCTGTGGAGAGTGAAGCCACTGCCACCGTAAACGTCATTACTGTAACCCAGGTGGCAGCATAGATTACTAGAGGCCACGAACGGACAAAATTAGAGAGCCATAAAAACATTGTGAAGCTCTGGGTCCTATGATAGGTAGGAGTTGATGAAAATGAGATCATTGATGTTTTGGGTTGCACACGGCACACACTTATAGACCCCAACGGTAAGTGTCATAAAAATTATAAAATAATTAAATTAATGATGACACATGTTAGGAGAGTGAGGCGATTTCTTTTTAATAAAATGATTCGCTATATCTTTTGGCATGTTAATTAAACAGAGGAGATGGGTTCTAGTATGTGGAGGTGGAGCAAAACAACCTAATGAAAGCTACGTTTTGAGGTCTGGGGTTGTTGAAGTTTTGAGTTAGGTTGGACTCTGCAGGGAATGATTTGTGGGTGGTTGGGGGGTCTAGAATTATAGATGTGCTTTGTGGGTTTGGTTTAGCTTGTTAGATTGGAAAAAGGAGAACTACTCTATGACATCAAATCTTACACGCCTTAAGGAAGGGTGGTTGAGGGATTGGTAGATAGAACAAAACCACCTACATTCAGTTGTATAAGTCTTGTTTGTATTTTGTACTATTTACTAATTAAAGTTTAAGTTTTTATTTCAATAATTTACAAAATAAAAGTTTACATCAAAAGTTATATAAATTATTGAAGTGATACTCTAATTCTAATTAGAGTAATAACGAACAATACTTATAAAATTGTGTGTAAGTCTTGTCCCTATAGTAACTGCTTAATGATAAGAGGGCACAAGGAATTTCGCTCACTTTTGGGATGATACCGTTTGATACCAATGTTTGTTTTCGAAACAGTAACAAAGCACGCGTCAGCAAATTCACTATAGAAAGATAATGCCTTTTTTCGAATGTACGGAACTTCAGTCGCCCGTAACCATCCAAAGAAATTAAATTGTCGAATGGAAAGCATCCAGAATCACAAGAAGAGCTGTGAAGTTAAGTAGGTATATAAATTCAAAAAAGAATTATGCCAAAAAAAATTGTTAGCATTCATCACTTTACTTTAGATTCTAAACTTTTGTATTTTAATAATTTTTTTTTAAACTTGGGATATTTCTCAATCTAAAGTTAAGAATTAATATCTCAAAATACTAAAATAAATTTAAAAACCAACATTTTTTTTTATAATTTTTATTGATTTTTAAGACATTATAAAAAAATATAACATTATTTTTATTCATCATGTTAGATATATTTTAAAAATTTATATTACAAAATATAAATAGCAATGCTATTGATAATTGATAAATTTCATTTTGGTCTAAATTTTTATGAGATTTCTTACATCATTTTGATTATTATAAACACTTTAATTGTTTGTTTTAGTCTAATTTATGTTAAATTGGTGCAAATTCTAAGAACTATAAAAAATGTGAAAAAAAATACAAAAATGATAAAATTGACTCTGGGTTATTCAGCATGACCTCGTGCTTAAGTAATCATGAAGGCGTGCATATCAAACTAAGTACAATTCTATGCACAAAGTATGCAAAATGGCTAGCGCTCCAAACTTTAAGCACGAGGTCATGCATACTCCTATAAATAAAATATGTTTATTATTTATAAATAATTTAGAATTTTAGTTTGTAAGGATTTTTTAAGTTTTGACTTTGAATCTTTTTTGAATTATTGATTTTTTTTTTCTTTTTAAGCATTTTAGAAATTCTTGAGGAGACAATAGATTGAGAGGAACAAGAGAAACACCATGGGATTAATACTTATAAATATTTTTTATTATCTCTATTGTTTTGTTTGTTTTGTTTATACTTTTCAAGATCCATTACTAGCTAAACTCTGAAGTTAAGGTTGTGATGTAACACTTATTTATAAACCTTATCCCTCTTATTGAAATAAAATTCTCAATTATTAATCAATTATATTATTACATTGTTTTTATTACTTTTTTTTTGGATTAAACAATCTGATATTTGAATTGATTAATTGTTATGATCAAAAGTCGTTAATTAATTGACATATACAATAATAAAGCTCACATGGTTTGTATGAAGAAACTTATCTTGGAATCTCTAATTTTATTAATGATTGTTAATTAATCTATTTGTGTTTGATCTTCCTTCTAATTCAAGACCTAATGAACAATAGAAGAATGAATTAGAAACAAGAAAATTCTTAGAACATGAAACATTTTTTCTTATAATTTAAAGAGAATAATTAATAATTAATTAGATAATTGAGGTTTAATTGAAATAAAAAGTTAGAGAAAACGTAAAGATAAGTCTAAAATTGCAATTTGTGTCTCTTAATTTGTTATAATTTTTATTAATTTCTACATCTTGTTCTCTTATTCATTTTTTAAGATTGATTGCATTTTAAACCAATTTTACACAAGATACAAATTTCAAAATTATTTGGTTTGATGTAATTTGAGTTATTTGGGAACATAACTAATCCCTAAGGTATGATATTTGGACTTTAAAATCCATGATACTACTGCATAGGGTACACTTGCCCTTATGTAACCATATTTTACATATCAAGTTTATGGGCTTGTTACTAGGGACTAGCTGTAGAGTTGTTAGATAATGTTAATTTGTGTTAATTAAATAATTTTTGTGCATAAGTGTTTATAATTTTTATCCATAATTTTACTTGCTTTATTTTTGTCCTAATGTCATTCTCATTTGATTTTGATTTTTTTGCATGTTGCGTTTCAATCTTTCTTTTGTATTTGATAATTTAAACTAACTTGATATTAGAGGGATGTCTTTCCTAAGCATAATCTTGAGATAAAAAAAAGTTTGTCGTAGGAACAAAGCAGGCGTAAGGAGAAGGATGACTACAAACAGAGTTGGTGTAGTTGACCCACCAGAGAGGACCTTTTAGGACTATCTCACAATGAAGAGTCCTCCTACATCCCCAAACTATGTGAGATTAGTTATCTTTCCATTCTCACTTGTAGGAAAGGTTGAAGATTAACTCACTAACTTGCCACCTTAGAGCATTATTACCTGGTAACAATTTTCATTGGAATTTATGAAGAATCTAACCAGCTAATTAGAGACATTGCTAATTTTGTCCAATATGAGCAAGAGTCCTTATTCGAAGTATGAAAGCTGTTTAAAGGCCTTGAGAGAAGTTGCCTACATCATGATTACCAACTGGAGAGGTTCATTCACCTTTTATATGGATGGTTGTCACACCACAATAGGTTATGCCTATATGTTGTTGTAGAGGGAATCTCATGTTGAAGTCAACTAACACAACCACATAGATTATTAAGGTTATGGTTTCAAATGCATATAACAACTCTAGAGATAATAGGATTCTTACGAAGCCTACTAAAGTTCACCAAGTGGGAGTGAGTCCATGTAGCTCATCTATTGACCTAAAGCTTAACATTCTAACTAAGCATATGAAGACCTTGATGAAGGCTCAAATCCAAATGATGACATATGTTCCTCCTTCACTAGTTTGTAAGCAGTGTAGAGAGGCAAGACACATAACTACAAAGTGCCCATTTTCTTAAGCCTTGGAGGAAGTGAATTACGTTCACAGTAAGAGTACTAATTGTGATCACTACTATAACTCTTACAACTAAGAGTGGAAAAACCACCCAAATTTTGCTTAGAAGGATTAAAGGGATCAAAGACAAGGTCAAATCCAGAATTAAAATGTGTACAGACCCCCTCAATTACAAAATTAGAATTAGAGTATTTACAGAGACTCTTAGAATCAAAATTAGAGGCCCAATCAAGAGGAGAAGGGTCCAACCATGCAAGAAATAATGATGGAACATATGACCAAGAGTGACGAGAGGGTTAAGTCCTTTGAGGCAATAGTATCAAACCTAGTCACTCTTATGTCTCTAAGGCTTAAAGCACATTATTTTTCCAAACTGAGCCTAATCCCAAGGAGGATGTAAAGGTAGTGAGCACTAGAAGTGGGGAACCCCATTTTGAGTTCAAGAATAAAGAAACAGTAGTCCAACCACCATAAAAAAGAAGACTCTCACTAAAAAGAGCTTAGAAAAAAGAAAAGACATGTCTTACTTAAGAGAGTTTAGAGGCGAAGAAGGAAAATGAAATACTAACACCTTTTTGAGATGATTTCTTTGTATTAAATTAGAATTGTAAACAAATACTTAATTTTTATGAAATTCTAAATCATCTTTCTTTTTTAAGCTAATCATTTAACCACTCACATACGAATAGTTAATTTGTAAAAACATTTGTATAAGTTCTCTCCATACCATACAATACCTACAACTCATCTTAATTAAAAGAAACACATATAACTTCCTAAAATTTAAATAAAATCTCTTAGAATAAGATGATGATCCTATAAAATAAGGTAAAACCCTACAAATATGATAAAGATGTTGAAAGAAAAAAAATTCTCAAATAGGTAACACAATTATCTTTAAAATAACATAAATTACTTTAATATATTATGCTATGTATGATTTAACAATCACTTTACCTCATTAAGAATCCTTAATATTGACTATGGATAATATTCATGAAAAATTATTAGCAAATAACAGTAATTAAATACACATGAAACCTTGATTCATGATTATTAGAATTTTTTGATTCAATAATTTATATCACTTGATGAATCATAAATAATATGAATCTACAATACATAAATGAATTAACATAATTTTGTGCCATATGAATTGAAATATTTAACAATTCATTATTTTTCGTATATTACTTTAACATTTCTTATCAAAGAAATTATAATGTTTGATCAACTTAAATGATTAAGGAAAAAGAAACTAAACACTTTTCAACACTCCTTTTTTTATAATTCAAAAGCTTATTTATTTTCTTTTAAAGGAGTTTCACAAAATCACTTACTCATTTTATGCATTATATTTAGTTGTTCCATTGTTTTAATTTTAGTATTCTAAAATTAAAGGTTTATATAATGACATAATCAATTATCATATGATTAAATGTTATATTATCAAAGATTAAATTAAATATTTATCTCTTATACACTTTTCTTCTATACACATTTAATACTCTCTCACACTTAACATTCTTAATTTTATGCAAAATTCTATCATAAAAATTGAATCACATAACTATATCAAAATTTTCTAATGCTCAACAATTTTAATAGAGAATGTTGGATTGAGATATACCAACTTTACATTATAAAAATCATGACATTAAATTTTTACAAATACGTACCATATTTTGACCTAGGGTGTCAACTTTAAACCATCACTATATCATCACTTGTGATTAGCATCCTAAAAATTGTAACCTAAGACCATACTGCACTTGAGAACGTCACACTTTGGTACCAAACTTATGCCAAAATAATTATCATAACTCAATCATCTATCACAGTCATTAGTAAATCTCATACATCATCCATTAGGACACGTTTCACAAAGTCATTATGTTATGTCATACACACCAAAAGTCACTATCCATTAAATCTTGTAAGTGAGGAGGAGGAGGAAGAAGAAGCAAATGATGCATGACTTGCAATGTGTGATAATGCCAACAAAGGTGAAGCAAGTCATGATGGTGGTGGCATGGAGAAGTTGTCTTAGATTTTTTTCTCTTTATTGGATTTTGTTTCCTTTATAAAATGGGTTTATGTGTGTTTGGATTATGTAGTCATATACAAGTTGACATTGAATATGTTAGTGGAAGTCAAGAAAAGAGAGTTTCTTGACAAAATGATTAAGAAGAAAAGTTAAAGGATACAGGGAGAGGGAAGAAAAGAAAAGGGAATAGAAAAATATAAGAAAGGAATATATGATGAAGTATTTTTAATATTTAAATCCTTATTCTATTTTAAGACATAAATAATTTTTATTCTTATAAATTTGTTATTTTTTATTTTAGTTTATGTAATTTTTCATAATACTTACAAATATATCACTTTTTTTAATATATGATATCATAATTATTTTAATAACATAATATTTTTAAATAATATAACCCTTAATAATGACATTATTTAATACTATAAC
>JAMLFT010004036.1:0-20553 GCA_026544285.1 Pachyrhizus erosus | reverse complement strand
AAAATATATCTTGATTTAAGTTTTATATTTATTTTATTTAACAAGTTAAATATATGATGTTAAAAATTAATCTAAGTTGTTAATAAATTGAATTGACCTAACTTCATTTGATATATTAAAATATCGGATTTATATTTAGACAAAATAATCTATCAAAATTTTAGGTCATCTTTCCCGTGTTCCTATAATTTTTAGATTATTAAATCACATCTTTATTTATGTTCTTTGATGGCAAAAGACACGTTAATAATTTACTTTTTATTATTAAATTAAAATTTATTATAAATTATAAAATTATAAGTATAATTTATTAAACCACAAAATTTACAATTTTTTAATAGATTTTGATTGGTATTCAAGATTGTATTAAAAAATATGTTGTTAACATTTGTGTAAAGTAAACCTACTTAACATTTTTTTATGTTAAAAAATTATATTATTGTATTTTTATTAAAAAATATATTTTAATATAAATTTATGATTAAAATTAATTAAAATACACATTTCAATTATATGTAATAATTTAAAATTAATTTATAATGTTCAACTAAAAAATAATTAGATATTTTTAAACAAAACAATTAAACCTTCGAATTTTCTATTTGCATTATTATTAAAAGAGTTTAACTCAACTTATTTTTTATAAATAAATAATTAAATAAATCGTTTGACTTTTAGCATCATTCAATAGCCTTTGAAAATTAAAAAGTTATGTAGGTGACAAATATAAATATCCCTATAAATATTCAGTACTAAATTATATAATGCACATCAAATAAAAAAAAATCTCTTTTAGTTATTGAAAAACTTTAATAGAATAGAGAAAAACACAAAATGCTTGAAAATTTTCAATAATAAAAAAACATAAAATATTTATAAATACATTTTGTTAGGTTCAATTTTACTCGATCCATCAAATTAAGAAACCAACTTATTAAACTTACTGATTTAACTAATTTTAAGAATATAATGATAACATATATTTATTTAATATAAAAGTAAAAATATAACTTTATCTTAAAAAATACATAATTCAATATATATAAGTATTAGTTTTTAAGAATTATGTTTTTGAGTATTAATTTTAATAAAAAAAAATAATTATAAATTACTAATATGTTTAGATTGGAATGACTTGTTTAAGTAGATTGAGTCGTCTATTATATAATAGTTCATTTTTTTTTGTTACATTAGTCCATAATATTTCTAAACACATTAAAAGGATAAACAAAATATCCTGTAATTCTTTATCTCTTTAATTTAAAAATGACAATGACTATATGAAAGAAAAAGAAATAAAATAATTTTAAAAATATCTTTAAGTCATCACTTATTGAATGAAAATTCAGTTAAAATTTATATTAAAATTTACTTTTTTAAATTAAGAACTAAAATTAAAATTTAAAATATGTGTTTGAATTAATTTATTTTACACAAATATATTATAACTAAATTTGTTATATATCTTTTAAAAAACATATTTTTCAAAAAAAGTAAATCCAAACATGTGTTATGTCAGCAACTTATTCCCCATCATGTTCCATTTAACACATTTGTTATTATTTAAATTTTGTTAAAAATAATAAAATTACGAGACAGGTCTATTAAATAATAGGTGAATCTTATTTTAATAAATTTTAAAATATATTTAATTTTTTTATTCAAGATAAATTGAAAAGAAGCCGAAAGGACAAGGTTTAACATGTAAGCTGACCGTAAATATGTTCATTGACCCTAATAAGAGAACAAAAAATGTGGGCTGTTTTATTCAATTAGGCTTACCGACAACTTTCTGCACCCCATAAAACTCAAGTCCGGAATAGGAAGAGGTCGAAACTCGAATAAAATGAGGTGCAGGAAGAAACACCCCTCACTCCATAGATTTGGAATATATGGGCCTTACGCTTCAACTTGTATGTTCTGGTCATTGACCCATACTTATGGGTATAAGAGCATAAAATCATTTAGAATTAGGGTTATTGATTGTCGTGGTAGTTTTTTCTCTCTCTCGCGCCGCTGCTTCCTTATCCTTCTGCAGCGTGTTTCCTTCTCGGGACATGTTTGTCTTATTTCTTGCAAATCTTTTGCCAATTCTTATTGTTAGTTGCGCGCATTTTTTTATTTAATTCTATGTTTTGAATTAGGGTTCTTCTAATGCCGATTTTATTGTATGTTCTTTTCGTTTTTTTTTATAACTTATAATGACAAAGGGCTGTGACGACGGAGAAAATTTCTCGATTCTAATAAGGACCAAAGCAAGTCGCTTACTCTATGATGACAGTGTTTGTGCATGTCTGAGCCTACCATTTCCTTTCAACTTATATTTAATTGTTAGAGTTCAAAACAATGTTGATTATGTTGCACATTTCTTACTTCACTTAGCTCTTGAAATTCTTTTCTGATTTTTCCCCAACAATGCATTGTAAGCTGATTGATATGGTGCTGTGGGTCGAATGCAAACTTACAGGATATGGTGATTGAAAAACAAATAAAAACATTTGACAAATCCAATATAATGAGAAATATTCGTATGTTAAGTTGCAGTTTTAAGATTGTTTGGTTAAATTACTTTTTTTCTTAATTTATTTATTAGGTTGAATTTAATCATTTTATATTTAAAATTTTCAATTAAGTTTTTTTATTTTTACAAATTTCAATTATATCTTTTATTTTTATAATGATTCAGTTTGATCCTTTGAAACTGAATTTGAACTCATTTTTTGAAATGTTTGAAGTTGAGTAGAAAAATAAAATAAAATTGAACCTATTTTAAAATTTAAAGATTTAATTAAATTTTTAAAATTAAAAAATTACTTAAACATTTTAAAAATAAAAGACTAAATCGAATCTCCTAAATATCAAAATACAAAAAATATAATTTAACTGGATTGTTATGTCAACACTTTTTTATATTTTGGTGTACATAATCATATTAAATTTTGAATTTATAATCTTATACAAACTATCCTAATCTCCTATCATTAACTGAACCTAGTGGTCACACTAGATTGTTATGCCAACACTTCAATTACAATATAGTTTGAGATTTATTTTCTTAATTCTACTCTTCAGTAGATCATGGACGTCAAAATCAAGGGGACAAGACAACCCGACATCAGAACAATCAACTATAAAACCCACATCAAATTCAAAATCAATTTTTATGTGGAAAAGGAAAAAAAAAACTAATAGTATTTGTAAATAAACACTTAAATTTTGTTCATTTCTGCCACGTCGTAGTGACCAAGGCAGGGTGGTTTCGGTCTTCTGTGTAGCCTTCTTTATTGTTTGCATTAGAAGTCTCCAGTGTCTAATCTTTGCTCAGTAACAACCAACTCCACGATCAAACTAGTTCAACAATATGCGTCTGTAACTTGAAAAAAAAGCCATAAAATGTAAGAGGTAGATCTAGGCTACTTTGAACATGTTTGAACTTTAAATTTCTGAAACTGGACTCAGAATGACTTGTATTTGGAACTTCATTTTCTCTTGCGTTAGCATTTAGGAATCGAATTCAGAAATTCTTCATTTTTTTATTAAATGAACAGATTTTTAATCTTTACTACATATGTGATTTTAGACAACCATTATTCTAACCCTTTGGAAAATAACATCCCTTACTAGTTTAGCTGTAGGCGTGTAGCATTGAAAGTTCATCGTTTACAATGCAACATAACTAAGGTATCAGAATGAATAATCCTTTTTACCTTGATTGAGCATAGACTTCGGATTTCAATACTACAGCACATCTAACAACTGTTCTCTTCTAAATTATCTCTTCGATACTGTTGTTGTGGGCATGTTCTTGATGTCAAAATTGATACTTTCTTGTCAACTTTCTATGTCCGACAATAATTTCCCATGGATTATCTTCATGCAGAAGGAATTTGGTTTTGTTAATTCCCAAATCCCAATACAAGGTAACAAGAGGATAACAAATTGCATATAAACCAACTAGATATCCTCTTCAAGTAAAAATATATATATGAATAAATTCAACCCAACCACTGTATACCTAACCTCTAACTTTACAAATTTAGAGTTGATAAGATATTATTCAAGTGTTTAAAAATTAACACCTTACAATTGATATTACAGATAAAGGTGTTTACAAGATCTAATGTTCTGCAAAAAGCTATCAAGAATTATATGATTGAAGCCAGTCCAGATGATATGAATAGTGCTGCAATAGATTTGAAACATGAATCTGACAGCAAAGGATTCCAACTTCGCATTTCCGTAGTTTGATTACTTATATTGTGTAAGGGAGGGATGTTTTGTTCAGCGGACAGTAGTTACTTATATTTGGTGTCAGCTGCAAAGCTACTGTTGCCTGAATATGTACTTTATATATTTCTATATATTCTTACAACTTTAGAAATGGTGATTGTCGCACATGTAACAAGTTGACTGTTAACTAATACAACTATATATACAATTAATCATTTTTCTCTCTAAGTAAATAATTACCATTTAGTTGCCAATGGTGTAATATGTTGGACATTCAATACTTTAATACGAACAAGTTTACAGTAGTTGCAAAACCGTTAATTTCCTCATCAATGCAGTTGTACTTTTTATTTGGTGGCTTTGTCTCTCGCTTTCTTAGTTTCTTTTGCTCTATCTTCTGCTTAGGTATGTCATTTCAGATTTGAACATTGTTATATCCATTAATCCATATGTGGTCGAACAAATATTCTGATTAATAATGCAGAACTAGTACGGGGTCTTCAGTTGAGTTACCATGGTACGTCTTATTAACTGTAAACTATATGAGCCCCAAAAATGACTTTTTTTCATAATAAATTTAGTAAAAAAATATTGTCAATCATTATATGATAAACTGCGCCAGTTGCTGTTCTTTTTGGAACTGCAGAGTGCAGATGATTCATATAATGAGAAATTGATACATTAGACAATTAACAATTGTGCAGCTGGTCGTGCCTCACATGTCCGTGCACCAAAGTGGTAGCAAAGTGTTATATCAAACTGTGTTACAATAAAATTTTCCATAAGTATTTTAAAAAAAATTATAAATTAAAATTAATTTATGATAAGTTAAAAATTATTATTTTAAAAAATTAATATATATTTTTTTACAAATTAATTTATGTATAAACTAATTTTAATTCATAAAAAAAACTTGTTTCATTTTTTTGTCTTTTTTTAAATATTTATAAAAAAGTTTATCCAACTAAACCCTCAATGAATTTGAAATCTACGTGGTTCAAGTTATGCTTGAGACAGTGACATCAAATTTAGGAAGTGTTAATTTCTAGAGATTTCGTAATTTTGATTGGAAGTTCCATAAGGAAGTTCTTAAAGTGACAAAGCAATGGATGGAAGAGTTTTTGCTAGACATGCTGCAAGGAATGTTTTAGTTTTAGGCACTAATCGCCAAAGCTAATTCTTTTTGGTCACATGACTGGTTTTTTTTGCATTGCACTCAGGGTCTCCCCTGTGGACGAGATATCCTTTTGTTTTCGCCGTCAAGGCCTAAACAAAAGGGTATCAGGATTTGTATCAATGTTTTTCTAAAAGCAAAGCGTTAATTAATAAAATGAGTATACTCAAAATTATCCCAATAAAAAGAAGAAAAAACTCACAAGAGAGAATAAGGTTGCAAGATTAAGATATATCGATCTTTTCTATCGAAAATAGGTTGTCTTAATTTTGTTCCAAATAACGCTTCTTCCCTGTAACAAGGCTTGCTTTTTTATTTTTGTATCACGCTTCTATAACTTTGAGCATTAAATTTAAAGATCTTAATGTTCTGTAAGGTCAAAGCATTTAACTGATGTCATTCGTCTATATTGAAGTTGAGTATCTTGATTGTGATATGGTCAAGAACTTCGATTTCTCCCTTATCGTGTCACACTCCCTCAAGCCCGCTTTAAGAGTGTCTGGAGGCAACAAATAGAAACAACTAAAAAGAGAACATATTCAATTCTATCCAAATGTCACATATCTAAAAGATCCGTGATAAAATTATTAGAAAAATAGCAAAAATTAAAAAGAGAAAATAAAAAACTTTGGAGAGGATTATTGCTGAAAGATATGAAAGACCAGAGCACCAGGAGGAAGAAAAAGCCGAAATAAGAAGCGATTGTAATACCATAAATAGATGAGAAAACAACAGAAAGAAGTGAAAGGTGCTTACTCCATCCCATCCTTGGTTAAGAGTCTGTTTCTAATTACCACTAATAAGTCTCCAAAATTAGCTTGGCCCTTGGTTAGTGAAAGGGAATTATATACTGCTTACATGTTATGGTTGATTAATATCGCGATAATCTTTCATCAGACTTTGTTAATCTTTATAATATAATTATAATGACGGTTTTAGCTAAATAATTGATATTACAACTACACGGATTTCGTTGACAATAACAACTACCATTGATTGTACAAATAAAAAAGAAATATCATTAACATTTAATTTTTCAGAAAATGATACCAGATAGATTACTAATTAGGGAAGTAACAGTCAATTACCTCAAAGCCAACAATGCAGAGAAAAGGGCATCAAAATGCAGCTCCCCATCGCCCCACAAGAAAAGGATGGTGAAATGTAAAGAAAGCAAGGTTTGCTGAAGCAGTACAGGAGCTACTTTACTGGCCATGCCACATAATTTTCAGGCAAACTTTCAATTGGTCTCTACTATTTGCTGAGTGGATATACTCATCGTTACCTTACCACTACAAAAAAGAGTGTCTCTTTCTCTTTCTCAACATTCCTCCTAGTCTTGTTCTGCCTCTTTCTTTCACTGCCAAACTCCCTTGCCCATCTCTTTTTCTCAAACCAAATCACGGGCTCTAAAATTTCTGTCTCCATGAACTTGGTCACGCAAATTTTCAAGCAAACTAATGATGATATTCATCAAAGGGAATCTAAATTTGAAACTTTTGTATGGGCAATCCCCGTTAATATCGTAGGCTGTATGAGACTGAACTAAATAGTGGATGAGTCGCTTCCAAAGTGGGGGCGCGCAAAGAAATACGACCTGGTTTACCTTATACACTGTTGGGAAAGGTGCCAAGTTCTATATGCCTTTTTCATTGTTTGGACATTGGAATACAACTATATTTCGGTCATTCCGAGTTCTTACATCAGTTTCACCTATGTTAAATTAAGTATAACGTGTATGGAATACAGATTAAAAATTTATCACCAATGACGTGGTAAGTGATTAATTAATACTCTAGTATGTTGTTAACAAAATACTAGTATTATACTATCATTAACCAGTGTGAAACTAGTATAAGAAGTTGATTGGGTGTTCAATTATCATCGTTTTCTGATGGAATACAATTATACATTAATTGCACATGTTGATGTATGCAAGACTAATTGCACGAATCAAAAATATTTTTTCTTGTAATAGAATAACTACATAAAACAATTGCTAAGGCCGAAAGTAAATGGAAGAAAAAACTTTTAATTGAAAAAGGAGGAAGCAAAACTTTAATAGAACCAGAACTCCGTATACATTCTTTCTTGTTTGTTACTGCTGTTTCGATTCATATGGCGTTCTCAAACATGTGGACCTCAAAGGATATTGCAGTTAAGCAATTCCAGTACTTTACTGTCTGTAGTCATATTAAACAACTAGCGAGATGTCTTGTAAAGCTTTTATTATTATATAGTAATTATAAAAGTTAATGTATGTACCATATAAAAAGCATGTTTATTAATGTCCTTCATTTAATCATTCCTACAATATATCTAATTTGATTCAGAGGACACAGTAGACCTGTTTAGTTTAAGTTATGAAAGATAGAATATGATAAATTTTTCAATAATTTTATTTAAATTCATAATTTAGTGAATCAGCAAGATATTATAAATTTAACCTATCGATTAAAATTATTTCGTTTACTTGCTAAAAATTTATTCTAAAAGAAGCGTTGGATTAAGAAGATGTAGAATAAGATATTGATAGATAATTTTTTTTATCTTTATATTTATATTATATAATTATTTATCATATATATATTATTGATATTATTGACATCATTTTTATTATTATCATAAACAGTTAATCTTATCATTATCATAATTATCTTATATCATTATTGTCATTCTAATTATAAATATTACTCTAATTATTATATTTTTTTATTATTATTATTAATATTATTATTATATATTTTTATTATCATCATAATAATTATTATTATCATTATGATTATTGTACATGCGTATCTTTCATATTATACTTATTACTACCATCAATACTTTCTAAAATATTAATTTTATTATTTGTATAATCATTTATATGATTATTTGTTAAGTTTCTTAATATACATCACATACGAGATAAGATAAAAACTCATGTTCTTATCCTTTTCTTTTCCTATCCTACTTTTTTATCCTATTCATCCTTTTGTAGTGTTCTTTCTTCTTCTATTCTCATTTCTTATTCTCTCTTTTAAAGCTGATGAGATGCCTCTTAATAGCCGCCGAATCAGGGCTTTCTAGAGTAGACCAATTGACCCACCAAAGTGTTTAGGCAATAACCTATGGACATTGTTTTGATGCTATTAGTGCTTTAATTGGGTTTGCAATTTTGCTCCGCATGGAGTGGCACAGTTTCCCTCCGTCTCCGATAGAATTCCAGCGTGTTTGCATACGTGTGCCAAACGCACACTTCATCTATTTGGTGTCTCATTGTGATGCCTGTGAGGGACCATGTTGAGATGACCAATGAATATAAATCGAGAAAAATCATAACTAAAGGTGAAAAAGAATAATTTTTTTTTAAAAAAAAGCTTGCGCGCAGGTGTAAGCAAGTTTGAGATTACTCACTGGCTAGTTACCCGGACGAGATTTGGTGACTTGTCTCGTTTTTGGTTTTAATGCGAGTATTGAGTACAAATACAATCATGGCTTCCCAAAAGCCCATAAAAAGAATTTTGCACTGTGCATTGTACATCAATTATTTTTTACTCTATTATTCAAGTAATCGCAAATAAAAGTTCCCCCTTCTACTTCTATGCAACCATGGCTACCCATGTCATGTTGAGTCAGATTAGATCTTATAAGATGCCATAATGCAGCACTTTGTTCCGTAACCCACTATTTGACCCAATTATAGTATTTTGTAGGACACCACACCATTCACCTTAATTACGTGCATGAACGTGCTGGAACTTACTCTAGAATAATGAGAACGTTGCTGAGCTTGAATTCAGCAATGGTAGGTTTCACCAGTACTGTCAAGGCAAAAATATTGGGCATAAACTTGATTTAAATTCTGATATTTTCTAAGAAGTTCAATGAGCAATAAATCAACCTATTATAGAAGAAGATATGAATTAAGTAGAGAAAAATATAATTTTTATGGAATATATGTAAAAAATGTTATTTGTCAAAAATTTAGAAAGATGTATTTGATTGAAAATTTAAAATATTATTTTATCATAAAAGACTAATAAATTTTAAAATATTTTATAAAATTATGATGATTTATAAAAATTAAAATTTTTATAATTAATATCTTATAATTTAAATTTTAATAAATTTATAATATATTAATTCATAAGATTTGAAAGAACTTCATAAATATATAAAATTTTTAAAAAATTATAATTTTAAAAAAATATAAGACTTAATATAAAAAATAACAAATAAATGATACAATTTGAATAAATAAAATAAAATTAATACAAAATTTTTTAATCTTAATTTTAATAGTTAATTGATTCTATTTTTTTTATCTTTTTATATAATATTTCTTTATATATCTAAAATTATATTAATCTTTTATATATTAACATTTTTTTGTTCTTACTCTTGACTTTAAACAATTAATTCAAAATTATATTTTTTGTTAATTAATAAAATTAGAGATGAAGATTTATCAATTAATTCAATTAAAAAACTATTAAAATAATTAACTCAAGAAAAAAATAGAAATATTTTTTTATCTTATTACAGAGTAAATATGTAACATTGAAAAAAAAATCAATTATGAGAAAAAATATTATGTGTATTAAAAAAAATATAAAAGTAAAAATTTTAAGATTTTAAATGAAATTATTTGATGGTATATCAAAATCTAATTTATAAAATAATTTATTGAAATTTTTATGATTTTAAATATTAAAATATTTATTTTAAGTTGTAAAAAATTTTAATTAAAAAATATTAATTTTATTTTTATTAATAAAACATTTAACAATCTTGATTGAATATCATAATATTTTTATTTTATTTAAATTTTTTATGGAATACTACAATTTATTTATAAATAAATTCTTTTAAATTTATTTAAAATCTTAATTGAATGCACAGTCACAAGAAATTACAAACGAAAATCGTCTATCAGGATTTCTCGTGTAGCAACTTTATAATAAATAATCAAACACAGTCATAATACATATAAATTAACTGATTAAAAAATGAATTAGTCCATTTATTATTTCTAAGTTATTAGCAAATCAATCCTTAATTAAAATATTTTTTCTTATTGTTAACTTCTCACATGCACTGAGTTGTTGGAAATATTTGGCCAATGCAGAGTGATTTAACTAGTCAAAGATTCATAATTAACTCTATTTTTTTTTTTATGGATATGTATTTGATTCTCTTTAAAATTATTAAAAAATTTATTTGATGGCTAACTCTTTATATGAAAATTTCTAACGCTTAGGAACTAATCGAAAACTGTGACCGAATAAACTTGATTAAAATTTAATTTTATGTAATAATGTTTGAGTCTTTAAGTAAGTATAAATTTTCGTTCGCAGTCCTAACATATCATAATTGTTCTGACAAATAATATTGGATGTAAGTATCTATTCCACCACTCTTGCAATAAAAAGAAAGTTATAAATATTTCCAGCAGCACGTCATTCTTCGTAAATATTGCAACCTAGTGCTGCCAGTGATTAGTATATTTGAGGGAAATGGACATGCCGACATATGGACTTGTTGAGACTTGGGAGCCTTTTTGAACAATTGGTATAGGTTGCATCTTTTTCACGTATAAGTATTAAGGACTTAAATTATGACATCATATAACTTATTTTTATAAGGTATTCTCACCAACATATTTCAGTGACCCAGTTGGTAGTTGCATCTAAAGTTAGATAGATACCATTTAGGTATTATTCTTTTAGTTGGAATTGAACTTTTATTTTCATAATTTTGGTAACAAAGCTGTGTACTAAAAATCAATATCAATTATTGAAGTGAAATTTTTATTTTAATAACACAAAAAATACTTAAAATATTACAAATAATTCTGTCCACTCTATTTTGCGCGCAGTGCAGCAGGACTGCATGTCTTGACTTTTTGTTACTAATTTTAAGAACGGTGATAATTAAATGTTGCTTTAATGCTTTCACATCAAAACAATCACGTTTTTCTCACTTTAATCAACTTTTTCCTTCCATCTCATTTTATTTATCATTTAAGTAATACACATATCTTAAGAAAATAATTAATTGTACCAATTTCTGCAATAGAATAAACTAATCTAACAAATATCCTTATTTCATAAATGACTAATTACGCTATGTACAGTTCTAGCTATATATTCTCATACATTTATTTCTTGAGTATATTATTAAAAAAAAGTAGTTAATGATTTTTTTATATTCAAAAGTGACATAATTTGATACAGAATAATATTAAATAATGACAAACAAAAGGAGATTGAAGGAGTAGTTGGTACCAATCCAATTATTAACCGAAAATTAAGAATTAAATAATAAATTAGTCATTAATTTTTTTATTATGTTGTAAATATTAAAAATTGAAAGGTTAAAAAATAGCGTAAAGCAGTTCAATAAAAAATAAATTCATGATAACAAGCATCTTTATAATTGTTACGTAAAAATTTCAATACGTATTTAATCACATTGTTATTTGTATGTTTTGAATAAATAAATAGATAAGAACTGACTAGATAATTTTTGTATTAATTCGTGCAGTTATCTTTCGCAGTATCCAGCAATCATAATAGAGTGTTTAAACATTAATTAATCAAAAAGTATAGAACAGTGAAGAGAAATATTGTGAACAACATCATAATAAAAAATAAAAAATAAAAAATAAAAGAGAAAAAGGAAAGTGAAGCAGGGAGCGTAGAATAAAGCAAAAGGGGATGTCTTTCTCATGTACGGATCCCAATGGAAGGCGGGAAGTATGCCTAACATTGCTTGCTGGACTACATTCTTTTTGTTTAGTTTAAAGGAACTTGCTTTGTTCCCTATACAAATCTGTCCGTTGACACACCCATTTATACGCACACACACAGAAACACAGCAACTAGTTGGATTTATTTACGTAGTTGGATTGGATAGAAGTTAGATTTGGCCTATTAAGTTCTTCAACCTACAAAATAATACGTATATATTTAACAAAACAAATATTGGTTCTAAGTGGAGGAAAGGTTAGAGTGTAGATACATATGGAATGATTACTTAGTAGTTTATCTGTTTGCCAATGATTGAGTTGTCTTGCCTTCAATTTGGCTACAAATTCTGCTAACTAGTGAAGTTGATTACTCTAGTGCACCGAGACTTCAAGATGACGCCTATCGAAAATGACAATACTGGTAACATCAACTATCAAAACAGCTGGTTAGGCTTCTCCCTCTCCTCACAAATGAATGGTGTTCCTTCATACCTTCATCAGACACAGCCTTCATCCGCAGCTGTTGAAACAGTTCCACCAAGCTTTTACCATCATACGCCTCTCCATAACTATGGCCTTTACTTTGGACTGGAAGGTGATCACGTTGGAATCAGTTCATCCTTGCCTAACATGCCCCTTAAATCCAATGCCTCTCTCAATAGTATAGAAGCTCTGAGTAGATCACAAGCACAAGGTTAGTTCCAACTCAAATTTCTGTTATGTTCTTTTTTTTTTGTTTGTTTAGTATTTTTTATGTGACTATACTGATTATTCAACTTCTTGAATACTTTGTCTTTATTTATATATTGTGAAGCAACGACAACTACTTCAGCAATGCATCCAAACTTAAATAGTATGCTTCACAACCAACTCTTGTGTCATGGACTAAACAATCCAAATAACTTAAGTTACGTTCAAGAGAATATCAGCCAGCAACAATTCTCGTATTACTCTACCTTAAGAAACCATGATGTGATTTTAGAAGGGTCCAAGCACCAGCTCCCATGTATAGCTGAGGATGAAATTCCTGGTCTGAAGAGTTGGTTCTCAAGGGACTTTCCTGCTAGCCATGCACAGGAGTCAGTGATGATTGTTCCTTTGGAGGATAATGGAGGCGAATCTAGATCCATTGGATCAATAACATACGGGGATTTACATTCATTGAATTTGTCTGTGAGTCCTACCTCACGATCAAGTTGTGTTACAAGTTCACCTGATCTCACCGTTGCCACTGATACCAAGAAAAGGGGGCTTGAAATGGTGAACCAGAATCAGAAGCAAATAGTTCATAGGAAATCCATCGATACCTTTGGGCAAAGAACATCTCAATATAGAGGTGTAACAAGGTTTGTTCTCCTCAGCTCATTTCTAAATATTACTAGTCCTTCTGGCACATTCTAATATAAGTGTCATTGAACAATAAGTCTATAATGATGTTCATTAATTTGCTTAATAACTTTCTACCTCTTCTGTTGTGCTCCTTGCTTAAGAATTTAAGATTCTTTCATGCAAGACCAATGGTCAACAACATATTTGACTCTTTATTTCTTTTTTATTTTTTCCTTTAATTTCTAAAGAATGTTTGTTCATCAGGCATAGGTGGACTGGTAGATATGAAGCTCATCTATGGGACAACAGCTGCAAGAAAGAGGGCCAAGGAAGGAAAGGAAGGCAAGGTAAGAAAGCAACTATTTTCCCATCACTTTACCTTTTCCTCTTTTACTGTGAATATTTTGGTCAAACAAATCTATTGACTTTATTTTTGTTCTCCTTTGAAAAGCTCTGCATTTAGTACTTATCCTTTTGTTTCTTGTCTTGTCTTTGATCCGGTGATGATTCCACTCAAACATGGGATGAATCTCAGTTTATCTAGGTAAGGTTTTCCGATGCTAGGATTAGTTTTCTTTTTAATATTGTCCATATTCCTTGAGGATAGCTTAACTTGAAGTTAAAGATATCGTTTAAGATTTTGTTCGTGAATATAGCAAAAGAAGAAAAAACAGTCCTTACACAAGTGAATCCAAAATTTTTATTATAGGGGGTTATGATATGGAAGAAAAAGCTGCAAGAGCTTATGATATGGCCGCACTCAAGTATTGGGGACCCTCCTCTCATATAAATTTCCCAGTAATGATTACTTTCTGTCTCTTTTTTCTACTGATCGAGTGTGTATTCATCTTCCAGGATTTAATTAACAGCAACTAATGCAAGTATGATCTGTTAACAGTTGGAAAATTATCAAAACGAACTTGAGGAAATGAAGAACATGACGAGACAAGAATATGTTGCTCATTTACGAAGGTAATATCTTTGATTCTGCATCATCTTCAAGTGAACAACCAATCCATGTTCACAACCATGACATTCAACTTTATCCAATCAGGAAAAGTAGCGGATTCTCAAGAGGGGCCTCCATGTATAGAGGAGTAACAAGGTCTCAAAAGCTAGCCTTTGCAATTTAATTTAACAGGATTTACATTTGGAACAGAATTTACTTTGTTCTAAACTCATTTAATTCTGATTAACTTGGTAGCAGGCACCACCAACATGGAAGGTGGCAAGCTCGAATCGGAAGAGTGGCTGGAAACAAAGATCTATATCTTGGAACCTTCAGTGAGTTCTTTTACATTCTCTGCTTTATTCTTTTTTCCAGTTATGTTATTAATATTTCCTTTACTAGCCACTGCTGTTTTTTCATGTAACATGTTTCAAAGTAGGAAATGACCGAGAGGTAGCTTTATTACTTAAAAGCTAATCTTTAATTTGAACGTTTCTTTTCAGTCACATATATAAGGCTGATCACGAGTCACTTTAATATTGTAGAGAGCTCTGTTAGTCCTGAAGGCATCTTTTGTCAAAGCCGTTAGTTCAGAAGGATAGACAATCATATTTTCAATTAATATTTTTAATTATAAAATTCTGATCTCATTCTCATGCTTTAGGCCAGAAAAATACTAATAATTCTAATTCTTTGTTGGTACGGAAAGCTAATTCTTATCTTTATTAAAATAAAACTTTAGGTACCCAAGAGGAAGCAGCTGAAGCCTATGACATTGCTGCTATTAAATTCAGAGGAGTTAGCGCTGTTACTAACTTTGATATAACAAGATATGACGTGGAAAAAATTATGGAGAGCAATAACCTTCTTAACAGTGAACAAGCTAAGCGGAAAAGAGAGATGGATGGTGGAACTAGAAACGAGGCTATTGTTAGCGAAAAACCTTGTGCATATGACCACACTCAAGAAACCGTTCTAATGCAGAAAAGCTGCAAAAGCCAATCAGAATGGAAGATGGTTCTGTACCCATCCTCCCAACAGCTTGATCAGAATCCGCAAAGAATTGAGAATTGTAGAACTCAGTCCTTCCCAACGGCTTTAGATAACATGCTTCATCACGAAGTTGAGGAATCGAGGAACATGGGAACACACTGGTCAAATCCTTCTTCTCTGGTGACAAGTTTGAGTAGCTCCAGAGAAGAGAGCCCAGACAAGACAAACTTGCCAACGCTCATTGGAATGCCTTCAACAGTGTCCAAATTATTGGCCAACATTCCAACTAGTAACGTGGATTCGTGGGATCTATCTTCCAATCTCAGGCCCGCTCTTTCTTTGCCTCATATGCCAATTTTTGCCGCTTGGACCGATGCATAATCCTATGCTTTTTGCTCTATCAAAATGACAAAAGCTTGTTTTGCATGCATGTTTAGGAGAACAGGCTGTGAATTTCTAGCTATAGTACAATAGGGAGCTTGTGCGCAACTTTAAAATGTTAACTGTTACATTAAACATTTTGCTCCTACGATGAGAAAAAAACTCAAATTCTTATCATAAATTTTTCGGTGTTAGAATCTTGTTATCTAAAAAGTTATTTGGAACTTCCTAATCATGTTAATTTAGTGTCTATTTTTTTCATATGCAAAAATTTGAAAAAACTTATTATTTAAAAGAATCAAATTCTTTATCAGTAAGAGCTTGACAAGTCAGAAGTCTAAAGTGGCTTCTAACACAGGAAAAGAAGTTCATAAAACCATGGATAGAAACGGACAAGGAGACTATAAAAGGGTTGTGATTGAGAGGATAAAATTATCTTGGGCGAGATTCTATTCATCATTCGTTTCAATTCATCATTAGTTTCCACTTTGTTGGTCGTCGCAAGTACAAAAATAGCTCATTATGTGTCTCAATCAATATGCGAGGCTGGGCCTGGGATCTCTCTTTATCATGTGGAATTTTATCACAAGTGCATTCCTTGAGAACTTCAACCATATTTATTAAATTTTAAAACCATTTAATATCTTAAATTAAAATATTAAGAACATTTAATATTTCTTTCTTTAAAATACTTGAATTTTTTTTAATAAATTATAATTATAATTTTCAAACATTTCATTATTTTTACTTAACTTACATTTTATACTATATTTCTCTCTCTCTTTAATTATATCACATTATTTATCATGTTTATCATTTCATCTCTCCCTGCTCTTGTCTCTTTCATCATAAGGGTGTTAAAGCGTCGTCTTCCAATAAACTAACAAAATAATTTAATGACTAATATCGATTATTGAATTTTTCTAAGGGACTGTCCTTATATTATTTTATTGTTTGAGGTTGATAATCCATATCACTATGTCATTGCTATTGGCTCTTCACGTCCGTTGTCATCGTTACTCAATCGTTTATTCTTATTGAATTTTGTCTAAAGGAATCAGATATTCCTTACCCAATTCTATCAAAAGGGCTTAAGTGCAAAAATAGATTCCCTCAGAATAACCTTAAGGAATCTGATCAATGGCTTAATGACCTGTGTCAAGTTACAATTTGCCTGCTGCTTTAAAGAAAGTCCTATCGTTGGAAACTCCTTTCCAGGTTTTTCCTTTATTATATATATGGGCACTCTATAATCCTAATGATGGTACACATAAAAGTAATCTGGTATATATTCTAATGGGGATTAGCTATTGCAAGTGATCAAACCCACTGAAAATGAGTACGTTCATTCACACGTAGGCTTATGATCTAAATTGAATGACGGCACAATGGGAAGAGGAAAGATAGAAACTAACACGTAAGCGGACTTGGGAAAGAAGAGAAATATATATAATTTGGACCCTAAGAGCACTATTTAATTTTTATATATTCTATCCGAGGTTCGGACAGTATTGAACTTGAAAGTATATGTGTGTATAAAGTAAACAACAAGCTGCATGTAAAACGAATTAAATGTTTCTTCATTCTCTCAGGATACTGGCCAAAACTTTTATCCTTTGAAGTGATCCGACAAACGTGTTTCGTTTTTTCTTTAAGTATCATTCTGCATGCTAATCCCGATCCAAACCAAATTACCAGGCACTTACGCAAAAAGCTTGATGATGCATAGTTATTCAATTAAACCAAGGAAGGATCGATCTATTGAAGTGAAAAAAAAAAAATCTTAAGTACGTGACCATTAATTAATTTGCTCATACTATGCTTACTTGTCGTGAAGGCTACATGCAACAGCAGCACCTTTGTGGTGAAAAAACACCATTTCTATCGGCATTAACCAATAATTTTTTACTTTAAATAAGTGGTCGTACCTTAAAAAAACATGTGACTTGGTAGTCCAGATATCCGTTTTATGGCAGAAATAACAAGGGTAGCATGTATGAGAATAAAGCAAATTGTGAAGTCTTTAAGATTAATTGACCATGCAGAAGGATCAAGAATGGAGGCGCTTGAGAGGTGTGGATGGCTTCATGGGCGAGACGATTAATATGGATCATTATTGGATTTGACTAATTTCGATGAAGCCTGTATTCTTCTGTTCTGATAAATCATTTGAATTTGATATTCATTGCATTAAAGGGACATTTTAATTATAAAAATGTTATATACTAACATTTTAATTTTTTTTAAACATAAATTATATTAATAAAAACAACCTTAACGCTTATTTTTTTTATCTATTATTAAAAGATATTTTGTTATAAAAAAGTATTTAAAATTTTTATTTAGTATTTAATTTTTTCCTATCATCGAGTTGGTCATCACAACTTCATGTTTAAGTCGAAGATTGAAGTCAAAATCTTAATTAAAAAACTCAAATGATAAACCACATGTATTAAACCACTTATATTAATCAGCTTTGATAATTACTTTTTTTAATGATTTAATTCTTCATATATAAGTAATGGAGAATTGTAAATTATAATCATTAATTAATTGTATGTTTAAAATTTACTACTATTCTCATGACTATAAACGAGGCTAATACTAACACAAATAGAAAAACATAAATATTCGTAATATTTCTAAAGATAACTTTTGAAGTATTTCCATATAGTTTTAAAGAATGAGGTCCTTTCTAATATAAAAAGGTTAACATAAACCTCTTGTTCAATTCTACCAATACATGCATCCTCACCTCGGAAGAAATATTTGGTTGTGTCCATGAATAATTAACACCGCTGAGTAGTGTCATTTAATGAGAAGGAGTATTTTTCGTGGCCATCCTTTTAGTGTGGACATTCTCCCGTGCTGTATGGCTTTAATGCGAGGGGGAAAGGATTTCTCGACTTCATCTACAATTCAATAACTAATTCTGGCCAAAAAGAAAAGAGTTTGTCGAACATTCTGCCGCCAAAGTCTTATTCAGAATCAACAGGTACTATTTTGATTCTCAATTCCTTTACACCAAAAACAAGCAGAATGTGACTTTGTCTTCCGTTCCATCCCTATGCTACTGCTAGCTATGTAATTGCTACATTCCTACATGGAAAGGCTATTTTTGTTGTCGCTACATGCACAAGTGAATCAATTTTATATAAAAGAAAAAATAGTAAAAATGTTAATCCAATTATTACGTTAAAAAGAAAGGGGGTATATAGCCCTCCAAAAAGTAGTAAAAAAAATTGTTTCTTTTTTCAAAAACAGTTTTTAGTTTTCTAAAATTAAAAAACTAAAATACTCATTTGAATGGTACCATATTGCGTTTTGAAGGAGGATGGTGGGAGGCCCTTATCTTTGTTTGCTGGGCCTCAATTTTTCCATGAAGTTGATGGGAACATCCTATAAGAATATAAGATTAATCAGACAGGGTTTAGAAGATGGCGTCTAGCAGGATACCAGTCATTCCTAAATTGCTGACAATCGTGAATGATAAGAAGGAATGTGCTGGCAAAATACCTCTGTTTCTAAACAGTATTGTGTTTTCTTCACACGAGGGGATAAAAAAACTAGCTTAGAAAACTTTCCCGAGTAGTGTTTTATTTTTTACTTTTTAAAATGCTTGTTTTAAATTAGTTTTCAAAATTTGATCAATTTCAAGTGTAAAACTAGCTAGTAAGTAAAATAAAACTGTTTTGAAAAACAGTTTTTAAAATAAATTATAGAAAGAGAATCAAGTAGACCATACTATTTTTATGGTATTAAAAAAATTTGAATTTATAATTTATCAATATGCTTCACAAAAAACCAAGTTGGTATCCGCCAGCAACTATGAAGACTAATATACACTTATCTACTTTTTAAAATAAGTACTAATATACACTTATCTACTTTTTAAAATAAGTATATTAACAAGTTATATTTTAAATGAATTTTAAAGAAAATTAAATTTAACTTGATAACATTTTTTTATATAAAAAACTGTTGGTGGATGTTAACAAATTGTATATGTGTTTTTATAGAATTTGATGACCATTGATAATATAAAATAATTTTATATTACTAATTAATTAAAAAATTTTATTAATATAATTTTTAAAATAATTATATAAAAGTTAATAAATTTATTATATATAGTAATTTATGATTAGATAATAATGTAATTTTTTTTTATACTTTTAATATATCACCTATTTTCTCATTTTTATAATTTATGTCTAAAAATTATTTTTTTAATAAGACTAATTATCTATTTATATATTATAAATTAAAATTCATAATGTGGAGAATAATTAGTGAAGTTTTCAATTTTCTTATTTTGTCAAATAAATATTTTTAATATTTTTTTTTCTTTTAGATATGTCTTTTTTTTTATTCTCAGGAATCAAACTCAAATATGAGAGGTTTTATAACAATCTATGTACACAGTTAAAACAAATTAATTATATTCTTTTAATATGTCTTTTAGATTTCACTAATGCAGTTAGCAAAAAAAATTATGTCTTATGTATCTCTAATTACTTTCTTTTGTATTTTTTATCTTTTTAATTGTTTATTATTTTTACTTATCATCTCTTATTTATATTTTTAAATTAAATTTTAATATATTTAAAAGACATTGTAAATAAGTTAAAAATTTATATCATAATTTAAATTACTATTATAAATATAAAATATAATTTATATATTAAAATATTTTTTATTATAAAATTTAATTATATAAAACAAACATTTATCCTATTATAAGTTCCTAGTTTTTTT